>JARQOC010000002.1:287728133-287841865 GCA_033576535.1 Allobates femoralis | reverse complement strand
CGGACAGGGCGCCGTTCACCCAGCAAAATTGGGTATGAAGCGTCGGTAGTACCCAACTATGCCGAGGAACGCCCTCACCTGTTTGGTAGACACTGGTCGGGGCCAATTTTGAATGGCCTCGATTTTGTTTATTTGGGGTTTGATAACCCATCGCCCAATCACATACCCCAGGTACCGGGCCTCCTCGAGCCCCATGGCGCATTTTTTTGGATTTGCTGTCAGGCCGGCTGCCCGGAGCGAATCCACCACAGCCTGAACCTGGGATAAGTGGGTATGCCAATCCGGACTAAAGATGATGATGTCATCTAGGTAGGCGGATGCGTACTTCCGATGAGGTTCTAACACTATGTCCATGAGCCGCTGGAATGTGGCCGGGCTCCATGCAACCCAAAAGGCAACATGACGTAGTGATAGAGACCTTCCGGAGTAACAAAGGCGGTTTTTTCCTTGGTCGACTCTGTTAGCGGCACCTGCCAGTACCCTTTTGTCAGATCGAGCGTTGTGAAGTACTGGGCTTGCCCCAGTCTTTCAATCAACTCGTCCACCCGGGGCATGGGATATAAATCAAACTTAGACACTTCGTTCAGCTTCCGGAAATCGTTGCGGAACCGCAACGATCCGTCCTGCTTTGGAATGAGCACTATGGGACTAGCCCATTCGCTCCGGGATTCTTCTATCACGCCTAACTTAAGCATGTGTTTAACTTCGGCCGCGATGGCTTGCCGTCTGGCCTCGGGTACCCGATACGGTTTCACTCGCACTTTAACCCGGGGCTCAGTGACAATGTTATGTTGAATGACCGAAGTGCACCCGGGCAGGTCAGAGAACACATCGGGATTCTGCTGTACCAACTTTCGAGCCTCCCATCGTTGGGCCTTAGTGAGGGTGTCACTTATTTGTACCCCTTCGGTATCCCTTGTGGCCGAAGGGAAAGGGTCTCCGGGTCCATCGGACGCCTCCATGATCAGACACTCCCGGTCTTTCCACGCTTTAAGCAAATTTACGTGGTATAGCTGCACGGGTTTCCTTTTCCCGGGCTGGTATACCTTGTAATTGACCTCCCCTACTTTTTCCCGGATTTCATAGGGCCCTTGCCATTTGGCCAATAATTTGCTTTCCGTTGTGGGCACTAAGACCAATACCCGGTCCTCCCCCTCAAAGGTCCTAACGGTGGCCCGTGTATTATACCTGCGGCTTTGCGCTCCTTGGGCATCCATTAGGTGCTCTTTTACAATAGGCCGGACTGCTGTGATCCGGTCCTGCATTTTCGCCACGTGGTCGATCACGCTCCTATAGGGTGTGGGTTCCTGTTCCCACGTCTCTTTGGCAACATCCAACAGCCCTCTAGGATGCCGGCCGTACGACAGTTCAAAGGGGGAAAACCCCGTAGACAACTGTGGTATCTCCCGGATGGCGAACATTAGATAGGGCAATAACATGTCCCAATCCTTTCCGTCCTTTGCTACCACTTTTTTTAGCATGGACTTCAGGGTTTTATTAAACCGCTCAACTAACCCGTCGGTCTGGGGATGATACACCGAGGTGCGCAGCTGTTTTATGTTGAGCAGTTTACACAGTTCCCGGGTCACTTTGGACATAAAAGGAGTCCCCTGATCTGTGAGGATTTCCTTAGGTAGTCCTAGGCGACAGAACATAGCAAACAGCTCCCGGGCAATCAGCTTCGCCGAGGTGCGGCGTAACGGAATCGCCTCCGGGTACCGGTGGCGTAGTCGACAACCACGAGTATATGTTGGTGGCCTCGTGCTGACTTCACTATATGCCCCACCAAATCCATTGCGATCCGTTCAAAAGGTTCCTCTATAACGGGTAGAGGTACCAATAGACTACGGAAGGTGGCAATGGGTGTGGTCAGCTGACATTCCGGGCAGGAGTCACAGTACCTCTGGACGTCTGCATACACGCCTGGCCAGAAGAACCTCCGCAAGATGCGTTCTTGCGTTTTTTTAGCCCCAAGGTGGCCCCCTAGCAGGTGGGAGTGGGCCACCTCTAGGACCGCCCGGCGTGTGGCTGTGGCACTACCAGTTGGTCCACGACCTCCTCCATGATTTTGTCCACTCTATAGAGTAACTCCCGGTTAATCACCATACGTGGAAATACATTCTCTGCCCCCGGCTGCTGAGCTACCCCGTTTACTTCTGTTACCCTTTCTCGGGCCCTGGTCAGTGTGGGGTCCTGTAGCTGGGCTGCCCCAAACGCTCCCCGGGACACTTCCAACTCTGGAAGCGGTGGGGTCTCCTCGACCTCTCCTGCCAATACGTCTAGCGGGAACCTATCGGGGTGACACTCTAGCCCTATGTTGGCGACCCCTACAGCAGGTGTCCCGGTCTCACGGTCGTCGCTTTCAGCACCCTGATGCCCTGGCATCAGGGGAGGGTTACTCCTCCCTCCCCATAAGGACCAAAACAATGGTAAGTCTCTTCCCAGCACAGTCCCGTAGGGTAGAGAGTTTACCACTCCAACCACGTGGGTCACTTCTCCACATGGAGTGGATAGAGTCACCTCCGTGGTTGGATACTCGCGTAGGTCCCCGTGTATACACCGGACCCCGATCAATCCCCCAGTGAGTTGCAACCCAGGGATTAAGGACGCCCGAACCAGCGTCACCAAACTGCCGGAGTCCGAGAGAGCTTCCGCTCTGTGTCCATTAATGAGCACTGGGCACAGATGTGGTTCCGTTAGGGGATCCACCACATCGGCGGTGAACACGGGGCTGGCATACATCGAGAGCCGGCGTGTGAACCCGCAGTCCATGGGTTCCACCGTTAGTGGGCAATAGGCAGTCACATGTCTCGGTCCTTTGCACCGCCAGCACCACGTAGCAGTGGCAGCGCTGGGCCGGAAGCTCCTTCTTGGGGAGCCTGGTCTCCTGCCAGCCCCGTTCTGGGGTATCCTCTCAGCGGGTACGTTTTTAGGAGAGTCCCCTGGGGATGGACGTACACCTTTACCCGGCTCCGGAGGCCGGCGTAACTGCCGCAGTGGGGCAGAGTACCGTATGAACTCCTGGGTGGCTGTATATCGCTCTATCAAGCTAACCACCTGGTCCAAGGTACCCGGGTCCCCTTGCCCCACCCAACGCTGTATCGCAACCGGCAGAGTCCGTACCAGCCGGTCGACCACCACCCTTTCCACCATCTGTCCCGAGTCAAACTCTCAGGCTGGAGCCACCGTTTCACCAACTGCAACAAGTCATACGCCTGGGAGCGAGCCGGCTTGGACTCCACGTAGGACCAGGAAAAAACCCGTTGGGCTCGGACATAAGTATTGACCCCCAGTCTAGCAAGGATCTCACCTTTGAGTCTGGCGTAGTCCTGTGCATCCTCCCAACTGAGGTCCGTGTAGGCCTTTTGGGCGTCGCCCATCAGGAATGGCGCCACCACTTCAGCCCACTGAGCGGGAGGGAGGCCTTCTCGCTCTGCGGTGCGCTCGTAGACTGTGAGGAAGGCTTCTACGTGGTCCTCTGGACTCAGCTTCCGCAGTGCCGACTGGACCCGGTCCCGGGCCTCACGCCGCTCCGGGGGAGGCGCTGTTGGCGGGTCTCGTAAGGCCGCAATTTGCTGCAGGAGCAGTTCATTCGTTTTCTGCTGTTGTAGAAACTGCTCCTGTTGTCGCAACTGCTGCTGCTCCTGCTGTCGGAGCTGCTGCTCCTGCTGTCGCTGTTGCTGCTCCTGCTGTCGGAGCTGCTGCTCCTCGTGTCGCTGCTGCTGTTCTTGTTGCCGCTGCTGGGTAAGTACCAGCTGCCTTAGGATTTCCTCCATATCAGCGGCAGGCCTGAACTGTAGCTTGGCCGGCTTAAGTATGGACATGCAGTTCGTGGTTCAGGCTGTCCGCATTCTCCACCATATGTGGGGCAGCGCCTGGATTGCAAGTCAGGAAACACGTGGAGCCCGGTAGTAGTTCAAACAGGACCCGGTTTTTATTGCTGATACACACAGCGGTGGCACAGTCTGCCGGAATCCGGGTCGCAGCCGGGTACACAGGACACAGTTCATATAAAGTAACCCGGGTCCTTCAGGCCAAAGGCCTCCATTATGGGTCACCCCGAGTTCCCCTAGCCCTCCTGGGCTAGGCCGTGTTAGTATAGCACACGGCCCCCTGGAACTCTAGACCTCTCCTGTCTATCTCTGCTGCTGCTGCAGCTAAGGCACAATTCTGTGTACAAGGAACCCCGCCCTGCCTCCTGCTCAGGCTTTTAACTCCGTGTCTCCTTCCGGGACCTTGCAAGACCCGGAGCGGAGGGAGCGGACCGTCCCTTTCTCTCACACCCTACACCGGGCTCAATACGTGACAGTGCGCATTCTGGGGGAGACATAGCGCCCCTCGCATATGATCCCCCGCACTGTCTCACAATATATTATTTATGTATATATGCTTAAACTATGTAAGTATCTATAATCTGTCCTAAATCTATATGTGTATATATATCTATCATCTATATTAATCATATTAACAAACTAATATATGTGTTTAGCTATGGTATATATGTACTAAAAATATAGAACTATTTAAAGTATATAATATCTATCATATATCTATGTATAATATATGTCTAAAATCAACAATTTAAGGTATAAATACAGGTATAAATACAGGTATAAATACAGATATATATGAATATATATCTATGTAGCGATGTCTCTATCCATATGGATTAGAGCCAGAGGAGAAGATATGGTGAACAGCCGTCCCACCCATTTCTTCAGCTGTTCACAAAAAACCCGCCCAATGAAAAGACAAATAAGTCTCTCAGCATCTTTGACAGTGTAGTTACAAATATGGGTTTCCATCACCAACTTTTTAAAAGTTGATGATACATATCTCCCCTGTGATGACTTTAAAAACTTCTATATATATGTATTAACAACAAAATTAATGGTGCAAAATATATGTTATCTATCGGGCCTATTTCTAGTATCTAATATGTATCTATAGATTTGTATATATCTAAGGTATATTAAATATTTTCAAAAACTAAATCCCTATTGATGTGATATAACACTAAGTACATATTATTGAGATTACTAAAGAGCTAAATTAATGTAAAAGATTCTTATAAACTACATTTTTAGTGAACACTTTATCACTACAATATAACAACTGTCCTTGTAGTGGTGTATCTAAAACCTTGACTTTGACATGGGAGCGTTGCTTGACTCTGAAGAAAGCAACATATGGCTGCCCATGGCCAAAGGCTGTGTTACGTATTGACTGCCTTGCTGTATGGAAGTGCTGCTGATGTGGTTTAAATGAAACCTTTTTTTTCCCCTGCTATCAGTGTGGAGAGAGGAACCTAATGAGCGGGAGCTGAGAGTGCAGGTGTGTATGATGAATATGACTCATGCTTAGGTGAGCTGAGGGGCGTGCCTGGGCTGGTTGCTCCCCACCCCTCGGCCATAAGTGGGTAAGCCCACATCACCTGCTGTTGCTGATTTAGTTCATTTCTGGACTGTGACCTGCTGTAAGCAGACGCTGATCTGAAGCTGCTGTTTCTTTCTCCATTGGAAGCTGCTGGGTTCCGTGGTTCGTGGGTGGAGATAGAGACTTATGCCTAGGGCTTGTCAGGAGTTTTAGGGTCTTAGGCTGGTGGCTTGGACTTCCTCACCTTCAGAGGTACTTCTGAGTACAGGGCGAGTCAGGGACCCCAGTATCAGGGGCAGAGCAGGCTCCATCTTACTTCTGGGTACCCCGGCCCCCCCAGCTTGACAAGCTGGTTGAGGTAGATAAATACCAACTCGATTTAGGGTCTGTCCTTGTGCCTTGTTAATTGTCATTGCAAAAGCTGGCTTAACAGGAAATTGTCGTATTCATAGTTTGAATGGTAAATTAGTTTCAGATGGACACAAATTAATGCGTGGAATAAAAACAAAGTCTCCTTCAGCTGATCCTGTGATGACTTTTGCCTGTATGATATGTAGATTTAAGGATGCTACAATGAGCCGAGTTCCGTTACATAATCCTTTTTTTGTATTAAGGTTTCGCAGTAGCATGACGATTGTTCCAATTTTAGTTGTAGGCGATGTGGTGGCATTCCAGATGGTGTCAGAGAATGTAAAAATTCGACTGGGTAGTGTTCAGTTTCATTAGCATCATCCACATCCACAGAATCATCACTTGTATATAAGACATATTGGCCACTCAGTCGGTCCATAATTTGAGAATTGAGAAGTTCAACATCTTCATTTTTTGGACACAGTATTGCATGTGACGCAGCAAACAAAACACTTTCAGTGTCATTGACATTAATTTGAATGTTTGTGCCAAATATGTCTGTGATTGAACAGGCAGAGGACAGCATATCTGGAGGAATTTCAATAATGTCCTCTCCAAGATTGTATTCATTTGACAGCTGACCATTTCCTAGTTTAAGTAACTAAGTGCTGTATTCTGGATCCCTGGATCTCATGTTGTTGAATAGCGGAAGTCTTGTGAAGTGTTTTCAGAGTTGACAATATTTAAGACAACAATCCACAATTTCAGTTCTGGTGGCATGCGTAAGTACAGGAAGGCATTGGTGGAAATTTCCTCCAAGTATGAAAACTTTACCACTAAAGGGAACATTATTTTCGTCATCAACATGTATTGTCATGACATCACGTAGAAGTCTATCAATGACATTCAAAGAATGGTTTTGTGCCATTGTACACTCATCAAGTATAAAAAGTGTAGTATTTTTTAACTTGTTGGTAGCGTTAGTGTCAGTTTTAATTCTGGAAACTGATGTTTCATTAATTGGAATTGGAATGCCATACAAAGTTTGCAGCTATTCCTGTAGTGGCGGCAGGTGAGACAACATGTCCTTGTCCTCTGACATAATGTATAAGTAGATGGTATAAGTATGCTTCCCTACTGCCACCTGGACTATCAATAAAGAAACACTTAGGTGTCGACGTGTTTTGTAAGGCATCTATAATAGCATTGAAAGCCAACATTTGCGCAGGATTGAGAGTTTTTTTCATCTCAGTAGCTGTAGCTGATTCATAATCTTTAACATACTCTTTTTGAGGCTGGCGTATGTTTGTTGCAGGGCATGGTAAATTAAAATCCAAATTAGACTTTCCATATATTATTAGCACATCTTGAACATCTTTCATAGCATAGCTTTCACAGTTAATGCACTCTTCAGTGTTGTTGGGTATCAGTGACAGTCGTCTTGTATGAAATGTTGTTTAAATTTCTTCCACAATTCTTTTGGATTTGTAGGTGTTCCAAAAATACAGATGTAAGCAAACATCTCCCGAAGTTGTGTAGGCATGTTCATAACAGTGGCATTTAGTGTAGTATTTCTCCAGACATTATCATCCATAAATAATCCAAGTGCTAAGGCAGCATCTCGAAAGGTTTCATGTGTAATACCATGGACAGATTTAAGGTCCTGAAAACTTGTTGCTCCTTTTACATGTAATAACAACAAACGTAAATAATAGCGTTCTTGGTCTTTCGCACTAACTGTATACATTCTTCCTATTATAGTGTGGCCTCTTCTTTCTATGTTCCCATATGCCATGTTTCCAAATGTAGTGTTCTGGAATCTCTCTGTAATAATATTGATGTGCATTAGAGTTGATCTTATTAAGATTAAAGTACGCCATGAGTGTTGAATTTTGAAGTAATTTGTGTTGTATGTTATCAATGGGCTCATCTTAATGAAAACATAGTGCTTTAGAGTTAGGTAGATGTACTGCAAGGTGAATAATTGCATGAGATTGTCTATGCATAGAAAAAGCAAAGATTCTCCACGCAGCTTCAGGAGCACTGACATATCATGAATCAACTAATTGATTTGTTTCATCATGTTGGAGTTGTGTTTGAGCTATTTCAATATTAGCCTTGTCATGTCCTTTATATACATATTTAAACAAATACTTGACACTTTGGATGCTAGCACAAATTTCCACATTAATATGGCAGTTGTATTTTTTTAGCAAATATTTGTTATATGGGACAACCCATGAATTATCAATTGTTTTAGAATTATGCTGATATGTTGTGCCAATGTTTCTACGGTAAATTGGATAGCCATCAATTTCTTTACAGGTATGTTGTTGAAATTTTTTAGGAAATCCTTTGGTGCAGTGTCCATGAGCCATACATGGACAGTTAGGATTAGCTTCACCACAGGGACCGTGAATCATGTTTGTCAGAACAATGTTGTAGAACTGAGGGTATGTTGTCTTGTCAGGAATTTCAGCCTACACAATATTGTCTATCTCTTCTTCAGTTCTGATTTTGGAATTTTTGTCAAGTATGATTAAAATATGTGCATGTGGCAGGCCACGCTGTTGGAACTCGATTACATGCACGATAGCACAGACATGTCCAAATAATCCATTGTTGATGTCAAATAACAGGGATTCAAGTTTAATTTTAAAGACCCGTGTAGCTAAGTCTGGGTGATGTTCCACCTATTGCCACTGTTGTAAATTGTCAGTAATTTCCCTCCACTTTGGGTTACAGGTGACAAAGAGATCAGGGCAACCGTATTTGCTAACAATAGCCCAAGCATCCTGATACCGCTGCTGCATATTTCATACACTGCCTTCGAAGGATGATGGTAAAATGACAGTTTTTCCAATGGGGATGCCCTTTTCAATAGATTTGTTGACTAAATGTTGTTGTAGCAAGCAATAATTTTCTACTTTTAGATCTTTTTGATGCATACGAATTTAATATAATCTATTAGCTTCGATTTTGACGTATGCATCAACCAAATATTGTTGTGTTAGTTTACCTCCATTTAGGAGTGGACTAAAATCCTTTCTTACAGATAAAACATAGCTGTAAAACTGTAAATGCGTAATCCTTCGTTTACTATCTCCTTGATGTTTTAGAGCATCATGCCAGCCTTGTTGTTCATGAGGGAAAAAAATAAGATACATCAGAGTATCTAAATTACTATGCAGAATACTGATTCATTGTGTTTTTGGAACCAGAGGGTTTTGTGGATCAGGTTTTAAATGAATTAAGATGTCTCTATGAAAGGGAGGCTCACCATCATCATTCTAAAAAGGCAACTGCCACTTCACTCACAGTTGGTGTATTGTATCGTCTAGGATCTTGAGTCCGATGTTATTTAATAGCCATTGTGATGTTTGACATGACAGTTCTATTTTGTAGAGCTTTGATCGTCTCTTGTTCTTCCACATCATGTAGCATTCTATAGGCAGCAGTGAAAGGATTTTGTGTTTGCATTAAGTCAGCAATAATGGTCATTAAAGTAGGATGACATTTTTAATTTTCTTTACTTTGCAGTCGTTGTTCATTAGCGTGTGTGGTATGTAGAATGTAAAGCTGTGCAAATTTAGGTGGTTCTTCGTCAGCTGGATGCAGTGTGCCTGTGCGATGATAGATCTGTCCATGAATGCGAAAACAGTATGGGGCATATCCAGGAGGTGGTGAAACACTTGCTCCCATGGACGAAAAGCAAAAGAACTGTTGATAGAGCGAATATTGTCCATAAAATTTTTGATGTATTCATGTTCTCCTGTCATCAACATTGTCAATTGGGGATACTGTATTATGGGTAAATGTACTTTACCCTTCTGACAGCCCTATGTAAACTTTTTATTCAGAGGCATCTCATTTGCAAAATGCAAAGCTTGGCAATTTTCACATACATGGGTCATGTCACTGCAGCTGTGTTCTTTAATACAGTTTTCATCCTCAGTAAAATATTGTTGTTGTTGTAGTAGTAGCAGAGTACTTAAAGAGTCAATAGATCTTGTTTGTCGCCAAATGTTGATTAGTCATTTGTTTTGTAGTTGCACTACTGTAATCGTTTTTGTTAGAGCTTCTGGCTGCACAGAGTATGGTGCCATATTGTGTAACACTCGTATTGTTAAGGCTAGTGGAGATAGATGCTGATAGGTCATACACCTTACAGTGGTAGAATCTGTGGTGTGGGGTCAGATTATGATGCATTATCTTGTGATAGTGGTATAAATGTAGAGAGAAAATTAGTATTTTTGCAGCATTTTTTTTTTGGCAAATAGGCAATCTATTGTCCTTAGAGTGAGGCGACTCCTGAGCGAGACGTTTATATTGACATGCAGAGTTTGTGTATATATGATGACGTTTTTGTTGAGGAGTCTCATTAGCACGGTGTTGTTGTTGACGTAGTGCCTGGGCCTTTTTTATTTCATCTTCATTTTTGTATTTTGTATGAGAAGCCATGTTTGGTAGTTGGAGTAGTGCGATGGTTTGTGTTTCAGCTTCTGGCTGCACAGAGTATGGTTCAGGACTGTGTGACAGTGGCATTGATGTTGTTAGTGGAGATAGTTGCCGGGAGGTCATACACCTTGAAGTAGTACAATCTGTGGTATGCTATTCATATTGTGATGCATCACCTTGTGATTGTGATAGAAATGTTGGAACAAAATGTGTATTGTGGCAGCATCTTTGTTTGGAAATTGCCAATCTAATAGCGTTAAGGCCCTGTCACACATAACGAGATCACTAACGAGATCCTAGTAACGGCACAGATTTTGTGACGCAACAACGATCCCGCTAACGATGTCGTTATGTGTGACATGGACCAACAATCTGGCCCCTGCTGTGAGATTGTTGATTGTTACATACTGCTCTGGGTCATTTCTACATCGTTGCGCTCCTGCTGGGAGCGCTACATCGTTACGTTTGAAAGGGACAATGACCAACGATCTCAATGCTACGCTATGGAGTGACAATTCCCAATGACCTCGGTATAATTCTGGATCGTTGCTAAAGTCGTTGGTGACATCGTTGGTGAGATACCTGTTTGACATCTTACCAGCGATGTGAAAAACGATGCACCAGCGATCTCGGCATATTATTATCATTATCGCTGGTGCGTCGTTATGTGTGACGGGGCCTTTAGAGCAAGGTGACTCCTGAGCCAGATGTCTACGTCTATATGCATTGTTCTTGTCCAGATGATGACGTTTTTGATGAGGAGTTTTATTAGCGAGGCGTTGTTGTTGACGTAGAATCCGAGCCTTATTTTTATCCAATTCATTTTTGTATACTTTTGGAGGAGCCATGTTGACAGTGGTGCTAATGTGCAGGAGCACAGATATGCAGAGAGTATACAGGTGCTGTAGAGATAGCTGCTCAATAGTATAATCCTCTCTCCAGAAAGTATTGTGTACCTTTAGAGAGTATACAGGTGCTAAAGAAATAGCTGTTTAATAGCAGAGTCCTCTCTCCAGAAAGTACTGTGTATCTTAGAGAGTATACGGGTGCTGTAGAAATAGCTGTTTAATTGTAGAATCCTCTCTCCAGAAAGTACTGTGTACCTTAGAGAGTATACGGATGCTGTAGAAATAGAGTTGTGGCCAAAAGTATTGACTCCCCTGCAATTCTGTCAGATAATACTCAGTTTCTTCCTGAAAATGATTGCAATCACAAATTCTTTGGTATTATTATCTTTATTTAATTTGTCTTCAATGAAAAAACACAAAAATAATTGTCTTAAAGCCAAATTGGATATAAATCCACACCAACCATAAAAAAGGGGGTTGACAAAAGTATTGGCACTGTTAAAAAAATGATTCTCTAATTTGTGCAATTAACAGCACCTGTAACTTATCTGTGGCACCTAACAGGTGTTGGCAATAACTAAATCACACTTGCAGCCAGTTGACATGGATTAAAGTTGACTCAACCTCTGTCCTGTGTCCTTGTGTGTACCACATTGAGCATGGAGAAAAGAAAGAAGACCAAAGAACTGTCTGAGGACTTGAGAAACCAAATTGTGAGGAAGCATGAGAAATCTCAAGGCTACAAGTCCATCTCCAAAGACCTGAATGTTGCTGTGTCTACCGTGCGCAGTGTAATCAAGAAGTATAAAGCCCATAGCACTGTGGCTAACCTCCCTAGATGTGGACGGAAAAGAAAAATTGACGAGAGATTTCAACGCAAGATGAAAAGGGACTGTATGGTAGGATAACCAGGAAGACCCCACTTCTTACCCCGAGACATAAAAAAGCCAGGCTAGAGTTTGCGAAAACGTACCTGAGAAAGCCTACAACGTTTTGGAAGAATGTTCTCTGGTCAGATGAGACAAAAGTAGAGCTTTTTGGGCAAAGGCATCAACAAAGAGTTTACAGGAGAAAAAAAGAGGCATTCAAAGAAAAGAACACGGTCCCTACAGTCAAACATAGCGTAGGTTCCCTGATGTTTTGGGGTTGCTTTGCTGCCTCTGGCACTGGACTGCTTGACCGTGTGCATGGCGTTATGAAGTCTGAAGACTACCAACAAATTTTGCAGCATAACGTAGGGCCCAGTGTGAGAAAGCTGGGTCTCCCTCAGAGGTCATGGGTCTTCCAGCAGGACAATGACCCAAAACACACTTCAAAAAGCACTAGAAAATGGTTTGAGAGAAAGCACTGGAGACTTCTAAGGTGGTCAGCAATGAGTCCAGACCTGAATCCCATAGAACACCTGTGGAGAGATCTAAAAATGGTAGTTTGGAGAAGGCACCCTTCAAATATCAGGGACCTGGAGCAGTTTGCCAAAGAAGAATGGTCTAAAATTCCAGCAGAGAATTGTAAGAAACTCATTGATGGTTACCGGAAGCGGTTGATCGCAGTTATTTTGGCTAAAGGTTGTGCAACCAAGTATTAGGCTGAGGGTGCCAATACTTTTGTCTTGCCCATTTTTGGAGTTTTGTGTGAAATGATCAATGTTTTGCTTTTTGCTTCATTCTCTTTTTTTCCATTGAAGACAAATTAAATGAAGATAATAATACCAAAGAATTTGTGATTGCAATCATTTTCAGGAAGAAACTGAGTATTACCTGACAGAATTGCAGGGGTGTCAAAACTTTTGGCCACAACTGTAGCTGTTTAATATTAAAGTCCTCTTTCCCAAAGTACTGTGTACCTTAGAGAGTATACGGGTGCTGTAGAAATAGCTGTTTAATATTAGAGTTTTCTCTCCACAAAGTTCTGTGTGCCTTAGAGAGTATGCAGACGCTGTAGAAATAGCTGTTTAATAGCATATTCTTCTCTCCAGAAAGTACTGTGTACCTTAGGGAGTATGCAGACGCTGTAGAAATAGCTGTTTAATAGCAGAGTAGACTCTCCACAAAGTACTGTGTACCTTAGAGAGTATACGGGTGCTGTAGAAATAGCTGTTTAATAGCAGAGTCCTCTCTCCACAAAGTACTGTGTACCTTAGAGAAAAACAAAGTGCCAGCACTGCCAGACAAAATATAAAGATTGTGTAAATACACATATTGTTTCCACACTGTAAAAATGAGACATTTCGCAAAAGATTAAAACATCTTTTGAGCCACTCTGCCGCGATAAGGCACATCTCAGATAGAGTTGTCCTACTCTACAATTTTTAATTTTCACTGTGTCAAAAGACCTCAATAATATATAGAAATAGGACCATACAAAGCTATCACTCACCTTCACATATCAGACCTGCTTCCAAGGTGCCAGATCAGTGCAAGTGATATAAGGTAACTCAGGCCCCCACACCTGTAGCTTCCACCACAAATGTCAGGGCTTTTCATAGTTAACCCCCATCTCACCGACCCAGCCTTTATGGAAAAAAACATTTTTTTACAGTTTGGAAACAATATGTGTATTTACACAATTTTTATATTTTCTGGCAGTGCTGGCGCCTTTTGTTTTTTCCCTGGGTATGGTTTAGTGGCTGACCACCACTTTGCCGTGCAACAATCAAGCAGAGCCTATGGGCAGGGTATGGCCGCTGTATGTACAGCGGCCTAGATCAATCTGCTTGATTGTTGCACATGTGTTTGGGCCTGTTCTACCCTCATCCATGGTTGTTGGTTGGTGTGGGGGTCAGATCTGATAATGTCCGGATGTCATGTCCGGAACTGGTCTGCCTTTATCTGCGCTGCTTTTCTGGCGCCATGGGAGTAGTTCAGTAATGCTTCAGGTACGTGTGCATTTGATATGTTTCTGCTTTTAATGCATTTAGGAGGCCGTAATGGCACAGCGAATTAAAAAATGTAGAGTAGGACTGCCCCATCTGAGAATGCCGTGACGTGGCGGGGTAGCTCAAAGAATTGATCAATTGTTTGCCAAATGTCTCAGTTTAAAGTACAGTTAGAAATTATGTGCACATGCACTTTTTGTATTGCGTGCTAACCTTAGGTAGCGCTAGCTTCTTGGCTTTTTTATTTGTTATAGGTTTGTGGCTGACCACCACTTTTTGCCGTGCGCGCTTGGTTGTGCATGCCATTCTATCTGTCTTTAATGTGATTGATCTAGGCCGCTGTACATACATACAGCGGCCATACCCTGCCCATAGGCTCTGCTTGATTGTTGCACATATGTTTGGGCCTGTTCTACCCTCATCCATGGTTGTTGGTTGGGCAGTGTGGGGGTCAGATCTGATAATGTCCGGATGTCATGTCCGGACCTGGTCTGCCTTTATCTGCGCTGCTTTTCTGGCGCCATGGGAGTAGTTCAGTAATACTTCAGGTACTTGTGCATTTGATATGTTTCTGCTTTTAATGCATTTAGGAGGCCGTAATGGCACAGCGAATTAAAAAATGTAGAGTAGGACTGCCCCATCTGAGAATGCCGTGACGTGGCGGGGTAGCTCAAAGAATTGATCAATTGTTTGCCAAATGTCTCAGTTTAAAGTACAGTTAGAAATTATGTGCACATGCACTTTTTGTATTGCGTGCTAACCTTAGGCAGCGCTGGCTTCTTGGCTTTTTTATTTGTGTACCTTAGGGAGTATATGGGTGCTGCAGAAATAGCTGTTTAATATTAGAGTCTTCTCTCCACAAAGTACTGTGTACCTTAGAGAACAACAAGAAAGGAAATAAAGAAGGACATTCAAGACCTAAAGTGACATTTTCTTCTGAGGGTGATACCTCTGATGTCAATACTGATATTTCTATCTCCGATGCGGATAGTGATGATGAGGAAGAGTTTGTAGGTGCTAGGGCGCCAAAAACGATTTCCGCACCAATCTCCTAAAAAAACTAGGAGATCAGGTAGGAAACATCAGAAGCATTGGTCATTCAAGTGACGGGTACAAGAACCGGAGCAAAAAGTAAATGGTAAAGGAAATGATGATTTTTCAGTCATGAATATTTCTGCATCTGTTCTTGATAATAATGATATTTGTTTATTGAGTAAAGGTCTAAATTTTGTGCCTCCAAGTAAATTTAATGTTTTGGAAACAATTCTGGATGTGAACAGGTTCGTTTGTAAAATAACTGTCTGTAGACATTTCCTTGAGGATACTCCAGCAGAAAAGGCTGATTCCTTTATTCCAGAGGAACCAGCTTTTCCTGAGGGAAATTTTGCCGAGCATTTTGCATTATTCAATTTACGATCATTGTCAAATGAGAGCATGAAAAATGTTGGTTTAACTGACGATAAATTTCACTTTACCATTCCTAATCCAGACTATTATCTATTAAAATTACGGAACCCCCATACGAATGACTTTCAGCACATTGTTGAGAGTGAACTTTTAGAATTACCGTATATACTCGTGTATAAGCCGACCCGTGTATAAGCCGACCCCCCTACTTTTGCCCCCAAAACCTGGGAAAACCTATTGACTCGTGTATAAGCCGAGGGTGGACTCCAGCACAGGTATACAGCCCCCAGCAGTGTGGTATACAGGCCCCCCAATGGTAGTATACAGCAGCCTCCCCAGTGGTAGTATACAGCAGCAGCCCCAGTGGTATATACAGCAGCAGCTCCAGTAGTATACAGCATCCCCAGAGGTATATACAGCCCCAGTGGTAGTATACAGCATCCCCAGAGGTATATACAGCCCCAGTGGTAGTATACAGCATCCCCAGAGGTAGTATACAGCAGCCCCAAAGGTATATACAGCAGCCCCAGTGGTAGTATACAGCAGCCCCAGTGGTAGTATACAGCAGCCCCAGTGGTAGTATACAGCAGCCCCAGAGGTAGTATACAGCAGCCTCAGAGGTATATACAGCCCCATTGGTAGTATACAGCAGCCCCAGAGGTATATATAGCCCCAGTGGTAGCATCCAGCAGCCCCAGAGGTATATACAGCCCCAGTGGTAGTATCCAGCAGCCCCAGAGGTATATACAGCCCCAGTGGTAGTATACAGCAGCCCCAGAAGTATATACAGCCGCAGTGGTAGTATACAGCAGCCCCAGAGGTATATACAGCCCCAGTGGTAGTATACAGCAGCCCCACAGGTATATACAGCCCCAGTGGTAGCATCCAGCAGCCCCAGAGGTATATACAGCCCCAGTGGTAGTATACAGCAGCCCCACAGGTATATACAGCCCCAGTGGTAGTATACAGCAGCCCCAGAGGTATATACAGCCCCAGTGTAGTATACAGCAGCCCCAGAGGTATATACAGCCCCAGTGTAGTATACAGCAGCCCCACAGGTATATACAGCCCCAGTGGTAGTATACAGCAGCCCCACAGGTATATACAGCCCCAGTGGTAGTATACAGCAGCCCCACAGGTATATACAGCCCCAGTGTAGTATACAGCAGCCCCACAGGTATATTCAGCCCCAGTGGTAGTATATACAGCCCCAGTGGTAGTATATACAGCCCCAGTGGTAGTAGATTGCAGCCCCAGCGGTAGTATACAGGGCCCCAGCAGTATATACAGCCCCAGTGGTATATACAGCCCCAGTGGTAGTATATACAGCCCCAGTGGTAGTATATACAGCCCCAGTGGTAGTATATACAGCCCCAGTGGTAGTATATACAGCCCCAGTGGTAGTATATACAGCCCCAGTGGTAGTAGATTGCAGCCCCAGCGGTAGTATACAGGGCCCCAGTAATCCAGGGCCCCCCCAGCGTCTCTCCGGTCACCTGAAAAGCAAACTATACTTATCAGTGTCCGCTGTCCGCGCCCGCTCGCCTCTGCCGTGACAGTGCCGTCTGCGATCCTCCTTCTTCATGCGGCGTCTTCCGGTTTCCTGTGCTCGTCGCAGGGAATGACGTCATTCCCTGCGACGAGCACAGGAACCCGGAAGACGCCGCATGAAGATGGAGGATCGCAGACGGCAGACCGGGCAGAGGCGAGCGGGCGCGGACAGCGGACACTGATAAGTATAGTTTGCTTTTCAGGTGACCGGAGAGACGCTGGGGGGGCCCTGGATTACTGGGGATGCGGGGGCTGCTGTATACCGATGTATACATCGGTATGTACCGATGTATACATCGGTATACAGCACTGACTCGCGTATAAGCCGAGGGGGGTACTTTTCAGCCCAATTTTTGGGCTGAAAAACTCGGCTTATACGCGAGTATATACGGTAGATAAAAAAACAAACAATAATGTCAATAATTTGTCTAGAGCTGAAAAAATTTAATTGAAAAAGCTTCAGAGCAATACTAATATTGTTATTAAAAGCTCAGACAAAGGGGTTCCGTGGTTGTGATGGATAGTGGTCTGTATATAAAAGAAATTGACGCCATGTTGAGTGATAAATCTGTATACCAAAAGTTGAGCAAGGATCCTACTCCATCAGTAAGGCAATCTTGGGAACAGCTGCTAGAAGAAGGAATAAGTTTGGGAATTTTAACTGCTAAACAAAAGGAATATTTGTGTCCAACAGTTACTAAGATTCCCTCATTTCATGCCCTTCCAAAAACGCATTAACAGGTTTTTCCTCCCCCACTCAGACCAATAGTGTCAGGAGTTGACTCTTTGTTAGAGCGATTGTGTGAGTGGGTGGGCGAACGGTTAAAACTGATTTCTAGATTTACACCTGGGTATACAGAAGACAACAAGCATATTCTGAAATTAATGTAAGGAGTTAAATAGAGACAGGATTATTCATGACTCACCTGTGATGTCCAGGCTCTGTATTCCTCCATTCCCCACTCACTTGCATTAATGGCTGTGCAGGAACAATTACTAAAATATTCCAACTTTTCCTCGGATTTACCACTCTTTATTGTTGAAATAATTAAGATCCTTTTGAACAATAATTTTTTTATGTTCAATGGGAAACTTGTTTTTACAGAAGCAAGGTTGCTCTATGGGCGCAAAATTCAGCCCTTCATTAGCAAACACTTTCATGAACTGGTGGGAGGAGCAATACATCTACAATTTATTAAATCCATTTTCGGATGATATTGTTTATTCTTTTAGGTACATAGATGATGTCCTTATTGTGTGGAGGGGGGGGGGGATGATGCAACGTCGTTTGTGGAATATTTGAACAATAATCCCTGTAACATCTATTTCTCATATGAACACAATAAAACAGATATTTCGTTTCTTGACATTAAATTCTATGGTAATATGGATGGGAATGCAGTTGAAACAGCGCTATATCGTAAATCAATATCAGGGAATATGGTTCTGCATGCCAGAAGCAATCATCCATCACATGTAATAGACAACATTCCTGTAGGAGAGTTCATTAGGACCAAGAGGTGTTGCACTCAGAATGAAACCTATGAGACTGAATGCAAATCCCTCAATGAGAGGTTTTTGAAAAGAGGCTATACACATGGTAGCTTGGTAAGGGCTAAAGGAATTGCAGACACTAAGGGCCGCTTTACACACACCAACTTCTGTGACCACCTTCTGAACAGATCTCTGGTTGCAGTGAAATCATGGACACATTTTTCCATTTTGTGGCTGTGTACAAATGTAACAATGTGTCCATGATTTCACTGCAACCAGAGATCTGTTCAGAAGTTGGTCACAGATATCTGTGTGTGTAAAGCGGCCCTAAGACCAGAGATCATTACCTGCAACAGAAGAAAAGATGTGGGGCCAATAATAAACAAGTGGTATTTTCCACAAATTACAGTAGTCAGTACAGTAGGATTGTGGGTATTGTTAAAAAGTATCTTCCAATCCTATTTGCTGATGGTAAGACTAAGGCTGTCTTGGATAAAGGGGTTAGATTTGTTTCTAAGCACAGTGTAACAGTGGGGAATGTCATTTCACCAAGTGACATTACAACTAGGTTGGAAAAAAATGACAACAAAAATTGGTTGCGTACTGTGGGTTCTTACAGGTGCAACCAGAAATCTTGCAATCTGTGTGGTTACATGCGGAACACTCGGAGCTTTTCATCTTCAAAAACTCAGAAAAATTATGAGATTCACCATTTTATGAATTGTGGCACTGAAAATGTTGTATATAAGATTGAGTGTACCGCATGTAAACTAGATTTGATTGGTTCCACCTCTAGAACTTTACGCCGCAGAATCTCAGAACATATATATGACTGCCAAAATGAAACCACACAGAGTCTTTCTGGTGCCTCCAAACACTTTTTGAATGTCCACAAAGGAGAAGTGTCATCATTGCAGGTAACTGCATTGGATAAGGCAGTGTTCAGACAGAGGGACGGTAATACCAAGTACCTGCTGCATAAGAAGGACATTTTCTGGATCCTTAAATTGGGATCCAGAGCTCCTTCTGGCTTAAATCAGAGAAGTTTTATTGATTTTACTGCATTTCTTTATATCATTGAGGATATATTCTTTCCCATTATATATTTTGGCTCTGATTTTTTGTCCTCTGATTTTTGTACATATGTGAGCAGATTCATTTATTTATGTGTAACATGTATGTATTTTTTGCCTTTCTGTATGATAATGGGGTTATTATATATGTGCTCTATTTCTCTTTCTACATCTGCCATATTATTGCACCAAACAATTTAGTTCCTATGTGTTATTTCAACATGTTTTTAATTTCTGCTATTGACGTGCATGACCAGCTGAGACTGATCTATCATTGTGTGTGGTACCGCCCAGAAGGGAATGTGGTTATATGGAGGTTTGGGATCTGTTCTCATTTGTATTATGACTAAGACCCAAGGAAGGGTTGAATCGCGTCAATGCCATGTATTTTAACTTCTGAATAATAAAGTATGAAGATTTTATTGTGACGTGAGCTGGACATTTTTCCTTGGAATCCTGTGTTAACCTGCAATACCTGCAGGGAGTCACTTGCTCCGTCTGAATGAGGTGTGGCACTCTGGGAATTACTGCTGGTGAGCTGGTCATTCTGTCTGGACTGTGTACCTTAGAGAGTATATGGGTGCTGTAGAAATAGCCGTTTAATAGCAGAGTCCTCTCTTCAGAAAGTACAGTATACCTTAGAGAGTATACGGGTGCTGTAAAATAGCCGTTTAATATTAGAGTTTTCTCTCCACAAAGTACTGTGCACCTTAGAGAATATACGGATGCTGTAGAAATAGCTGTATAATAGCAGAGTCCTCTTTCCACAAAGTATTGTATACCTTAGAGAGTATACAGGTGCTGTAGAAATAGCCGTTTAATATTAGAGTCCTCTCTCCACAAAGTATTGTGTACCTTAGAGAGTATACGGGTGCTATAGAAATAGCTGTTTAATAGCAGAGTCCTCTCTTCAGAAAGTACTGTGTACCTTAGAGAGTATATGGGTGCTGCAGAAATAGCTGTTTAATAGCAGAGTCTTGTCTCCAGAAAATACTGTGTACCTCAGAGAGCATACAGGTGCCTGAAACTGCGTCACTGTGAGGTGAATAGAAAGTCTGAATAGCTGTGACGTTTGCCGCTATTGTTTTTACGGGTGCGTCACCGATTCAAAATAGGCGCCAAAGCTGAACAGCATCTCTCATTGGCTGAGCGCCGTCAGCGGCGACCAATCAGCGATGCGGAGTGTAATTCAGGTGCCGCTTCGCTGATTGGTCACTGCAATCCATGGCGCCCAATCAGCGAAGCGGCTCGCTCCTTGGTGGGAGATTTGAATCCCGCGCCGATGATTGGCTGATGCTAGCACTACTGCATATACATAACATAGGTGTCATGATGGACCAGGGGATGTCCGGCGCATGGCGTAATAAAAATGGACAGAGGGGAAAACAGGGAAAGAAGGCCCTAACCATAGGGAGTGGGGGCTGGGAACACCTCCTGACTCTGTCTGTACATGCCCTAACAGCCCTAAGTGGGTCCTTTCCCTTGCCGATGTCACATGCCTGGACCCTGGCAGTTTCCTAATGTAACCCTGACTAGTGCACTGGCCAACAAGGATGCTAGCCTTGCCACTGCATATAATAAAGCAGAGGGTAGGTCAAAACAGACAGGGGAAATGCCAAAAAAAGGTATGCTACTTGGGATCTGCTGCCAGCTCCACAAGAGAACACAAAGAATGGCAGCAGGTAAGAGAGTCTTCAGCAGCAGCAAAACTAGACTTCCACACAGTATGGTGGTCAGGCAGAAAATTAATAAAGTCAGGTGATGGCTCATGAGACTATTTAAAGGGTGGTTAATCTGATTAAGACTTAAACTTACCAGCAAATGAAAAACTGACATTAACCTTTGCTGGTATAAAAGAAATAAACATGTTTAAATACTACAGACTCCTGAGCAGTCAACTCATGACATCCCTCTACAAGGGGCCTCAGGACCCTCATGACCGGACTTATCTGGAAAAAACAATACATTTCCTGAGCAATGACTTGTGGAAGACGTTATGGAAATTTAGCACTGGGGGCAGTTCAAGTTGAAATGTCATACGGTTGAGAATGGCAGTCACCCTAAATGGACCAATAACCTTAGAGCCCCATATAAAGTCATCCACACTAAGCTCTGGATCTGAACGTTTATTGCCACACATTTGCTTGACAAAGGTGCTATCCTAGCATACCCCTGTGTCATAAGACTCTTACCATCAAAGTACTTAGTGGGAGATACCACCCTCCCCCAACCAACTTTTCCAGGAGGACACCAAGGCTTAGCATTAACCTGGGGTGTGAGAATAGACTCACCTATATTCTCTGGTAGAACCTTAGCCACCTCTGTCGGAAAAGTAGGAGCAGGTTTAACAAAGACGGCAGAGACAGTAGTACCCAGGCAATTGTCTTCACAAAACTTGCCCCAATTGACAATTTCTCTGGACCGCCAATCCATGACCGGATTGTGTTTTTTTTTCAGCCAGTCATAGCCCAAGACAATGGGAGCAGGCAGACCCTCCAAGACGTAGCATGACAGGAACTCTTTATGAAGAGCCCCTATGAGAAAGTTCACATTGTGTACAACTTGGGTCAAACTGAGTGGCTAAGAGGAGAAGAATCAATGGCATGCACTGAAATGGATAGCTCACTACAATTTACACCATGGGTCTGAGTGAAGTGAGAATCCACCAAATTGACTCCTGCTTCACTATCTAAAAGAACCAGAATAGTCTGTTTTTCCATCAATCACTATTTCCTGAGAAATTGGGAAATGTGACATGAAAATAGAGGAAATATACACACCCTGGTCATCTCCATGCACATGACCAGAGTAACATGGCTTATGAGACACCATAACCTTTTTTGCGGAGAAGAGGACAGACCTTGATATAATGATCAGTAAGACCACCATAGAAACATGCCACTGTTCCACGATGAACCCCTGGCGAATAATTATGGAGGAGACACCCCCCAACTGCATAGGTTCATCTAATAGCAAGGAGGTGTTATTGAGGTGACAAAAGCAATGCAGTTGTTGATGAGGTGACATCAATAAGGGTCCCTATCAAGGATGAAAGCTGTGTTTGCAGGTAGCATTTAGAAAATGATCCCCCGAAGAGAGGTGAGATCTTTTCCGGTTATTCTATCTATATGGCTTAAACATGTATGATAAACACCACAGAGGTTTCTATCGTGAGGTTGTAATCCTTTTAACCCCTTCATGACCCAGCCTAATTTGACCCTAAAGACCTTGCCATTTTTTGCAATTCTGACCAGTGTCCCTTTATGAGGTTATAACTCGGGAACGCTTCAACGGATCCTAGTGATTCTGAGATTGTTTTTTCGTGACATATTGGGCTTCATGTTAGTATTAAATTTAGGTCGATAGTTTTTGCGTTTATTTGTGAAAAAATCAAAAATATGGCAAAAATGTTGAATTTTTCTTCTGGTAAACCAGAGAGTTATGTGACACAAAATAGTTATGAAATAATATTTCCCACATGTCTACTTTACATCAGCACAATTTTTGAAAAAAAAAACCAATTTTGTTAGGAAGTTGTAAGGGTTCAAAGTTCATGAGCAATTTTTCATTTTTCCACCAAAATTTACAAAACCATTTTTTTAGTGACCACATCACATTTGAAGTCCCTTTGAGGGGTGTACATGACAGAAAACACCCAAAAGTGACACCATTCCAAAAACTGCACCCCTCAAGCTACTCAAAACAACTACATTCAAAAGATTATTAACTCTTCAGGTGCTTCACAGGAACTAAGCAAATTGGAAACAAAAAAATAGATATTTTAATTTTTCTAACAAAAATGTTCTTTTAGCCTCAATTTTTTCATTTTCACATAGGCAACAAGATAAAATGGATCCTAAAATTTGTTGGGCAATTTCTCCTGAGTATATCGATACCTCATATGTGATCATAAACCACGGTTTGGGCGCACGGCAGGGCTCGAAGGGAAGGAGCGCAATTTGACTTTTGGAGCTAATTTTCCATTCAAAAAGTGAAATGGCGCTCCTTCACTTCTGAGCCCTACCGTGCGCCCAAACAGTGGTTTATGACCACATATGAGGCATCGGTGTACTCAGGAGAAATTGCCCAACAAATTTTAGGATGAATTTTATCCTGTTACCCATGCGAAAATGAAAGAATTGAGGCTAAAAGAACATTTTTGTGAAGAAAAAGTACTTTTTCCATATTCACAGATCAATTTGTAAAGCATGTGGGGGTTCAAAATGCTCACCACCCATCTAGATAAGTTCCCTGGGGGGTCTAGTTTCCAAAATGGG
Organism: Allobates femoralis; assembly: GCA_033576535.1. NCBI lineage: Eukaryota > Metazoa > Chordata > Amphibia > Anura > Aromobatidae > Allobates > Allobates femoralis. Next base: position 287,818,155 of record JARQOC010000002.1, on the reverse strand, counting down.
GTCACTTGTGGGGGAGCTGCAAAGCTTAGGCACACAGGGGCTCTCCAAACGCGACATGGTGTCCGCTAACAATTTGAATGGAAAATCACCTCAAATTGTTAGCGGACACCATGTCGCATTTGGAGAGCCCCTGTGTGCCTAAACATTGGGGCTCCCCCACAAGTGACCCCATTTTGGAAACTAGACCCCCCAGGGACCATATCTAGATGCATTGTGAGCACTTTGAACCCCCAGGTGCATCACAAATTGATCCATAAAAATTAACAAATACTTTTTTTTCCACAAAATTTTTTTTTCATTTTTATGGATTAATTTGTGAAGAACCTGGGGTTCAATATGGTCCCCACCCATCTAGGTAAGTTCCCTGGGGGGTCTAGTTTCCAAAATGGGGTCACTTGTGGGGGAGCTCCAAAGTTTAGGCACACAGGGGCTCTCCAAACGCGACATGGTGTCCGCTAACAATTTGAATGGAAAATCACCTCAAATTGTTAGCAGACACCATGTCGCATTTGGAGAGCCCCTGTGTGCCTAAACATTGGGGCTCCCCCACAAGTGACCCCATTTTGGAAACTAGACCCCCCAGGGAACATATCTAGATGCATTGTGAACACTTTGAACCCCCAGGTGCTTCACAAATTGATCCATAAAAATTAAAAAATACTTTTTTTTTTCCACAATTTTTTTTTTCATTTTTAATGATTAATTTGTGAAGAACCTGGGGGTTCAATATGCTCACCTCCCATCTAGATAAGTTACCTGGGGGGTCTAGTTTCCAAAATGGGGTCATTTGTGGGGGAGCTCCAAAGTTTAGGCACACAGGGGCTCTCCAAACGCGACATGGTGTCCGCTAACAATTTGAATGGAAAATCACCTCAAATTGTTAGCGGACACCATGTCGCATTTGGAGAGCCCCTGTGTGCCTAAACATTGGGGCTCCCCCACAAGTGACCCCATTTTGGAAACTAGACCCCCCAGGGACCATATCTAGATGCATTGTGAGCACTTTCAACCCCCAGGTGCTTCACAAATTGATCCGTACAAATTAAAAAAGAAAATTTGTGTGGAAAAAAAAGTATTTTTACCTCATTACGGATCAGTTTGTGAAGCACCTGGGGATTCAAAGTGCTCACTATGCATCTAGATAGGTATAAATTAATAAAGAAACTTTTTGTGAAAAACATACTAGTCTAGTAGTTGCAATTCGCAGCATAGGGGACCCAAAACATTTGGGTCTATCCATGCTGAGGATTCCAGCCCCCTAGCTGCCAAGTTGTACCTGGCTGGCAACCAAAAATACGGCAAAGCTCCATGTCATTTTATTTGTAGAATTTAAAAAAAAATGACATGGGGCTCTGCCATATTTTTTGTCCAGCCAGGTACAACGTGGCAGCTACGGACTGCCACCAGCCCCCAGCTGCATCATTGTACCTGGCTCGCAACCAAAAATACAGTGAAGCCTATTTTTTTTTTTATTTCTAGAATTATTTCTAGAAAAATAAATGACATGGGGCTCCGCCATATTTTTGGTCCAGCCAGGTACAACTTGGCAGCTACGGACTGCCACCAGCCCCCAGCTGCCTCGTCATACCTGGCTGGAACCAAAAATACAGCGAAGCCTATTTTTTTTTTATTTCTAGAATTATGTCTAGAAATAAAAATGACATAGGGCTCCGCCATATTTTTGGTCCAGCCAGGTACAACTTGGCAGCTACGGACTGCCACCAGCCCCCAGCTGCCTCGTCATACCTGGCTGGAACCAAAAATACAGCGAAGCCTATTTTTTTTTTATTTCTAGAATTATTTCTAGAAAAAAAAATGACATAGGGCTCCGCCATATTTTTGGTCCAGCCAGGTACAACTTGGCAGCTACGGACTGCCACCCACCCCCAGCTGCCTCGTCATACCTGGCTGGAACCAAAAATACAGCGAAGCCCATTTTTTTTTTAATTTCTAGAACTAATTCTAGAAAAAAAATTACGTGGGGCTCCGCCATATTTTTGGTCCAGCCAGGTACAACTAGGCAGCTGGGGGCTGGAATCCTCAGCATAGTGAGGCCCAAGCGTTCTGGGCCCCCCATGCTGTGAATTGCAGCCCGCAGCCGCCCCAGAAAATGGCGCATTCATTGAAGTGCCATTTTCTGGCGCTGTACCCATGCTCTTCCAGTTGCCCTGGTGCCGGTGGCTAACTGGGTAATAAAGGGGTTAATGCCAGCTTTTTATTGGCAGCTGGCACTAAGCCCGAGATTCATAATATAGGGCCAATGTTAGACCCGCCATTAGGAATCTCTGGTAAATAGTCAGAAAATACACACAGAGAAAAATCTTTTTATTTGAAAAAAAAAACACAAACAAAATTCGGACTCCATCTTTATTATAAAGATCCGACGTAGTCCACAATGAAGGTCCCACGACGCTCGATCGCCTCCGACGTAGTCCACAACGAAGGTCCCACGATGTTCGATCGCCTCCAACGTAGTCCACAACGAAGGTCCCACGACGCTCGATCACCTCTGCTACATCCAGAGACTGCAGCAAGGGATCAAGTGTCCTCTTGTTGTAGTTTCTGGGGTCAGAGTCATGGTGCACGGTACGGCAGATCATTGCCATACAGTGCACCATGACTGACCCCAGTGACTACAAGAGGACACTTGATCCTTTGTTGTAGTCTCTGGGGTCACAGTCATGAAGTACTGTATGGCAATTATCTGCCGTACAGTGATTCATGACTGTGACCCCAGAGACTACAACAAGGGATCAAGCGTCCTCTTGTTGTAGTCTCTGGGGTCAGAGTCATGGTGCACGGTACGGCAGATCATTGCCATACAGTGCACCATGACTGACACCAGTGACTACAACAAGAGGACACTTGATCCTTTGTTGTAGTCTCTGGGGTCACAGTCATGAAGTACTGTATGGCAATTATCTGCCGTACCATGCTTCATGATTGTGACCCCAGAGACTACAACAAGGGATCAAGTGTCCTCTTGTTGTAGTCTCTGGGGTCAGAGTCATGGTGCACGGTACGGCAGATCATTGCCAAACAGTGCACCATGACTGACCCCAGTGAATACAACAAGAGGACACTTGATCCCTTGTAGTCTCTGGGGTCACAGTCATGAAGTACTGTATGGCAATGATCTGCCGTACCGTGCACCATGACTCTGACCCCAGAGACTACAACAAGAGGACACTTGATCCTTTGTTGTAGTCACTGGGGTCAGTCATGGTACACTGTATGGCAATTATCTGCCGTACCGTGCTTCATGACTGTGACCCCAGAGACTACAACAAGGGATCAAGCGTCCTCTTGTTGTAGTCTCTGGGGTCAGAGTCATGGTGCACGGTATGGCAGATCATTGCCATACAGTGCACCATGACTGACACCAGTGACTACAACAAGAGGACACTTGATCCCTTGTTACACCCATGCGCCCATCCATCCACACATGCACCCATACATCCACGCATCCATGCACGCACCCATGCGCCCATCCATCCACGCACCCATGCGCTCATCCATCCACGCACCCATGCGCCTATCCATCCACACACCCATCTATCTTTGCACCCACGCTCCCATGCACGCACCCATGCTCCCATGCACACACCCATGCGCCCATCCATCCACGCACCCATGCGTCCATCCATCCACGCACCCATGCGTCCATCCATCCATGCACACACCCATCCATCCACGCACCCATGCGTCCATCCATCCATGCACGCACCCATCCATCCACGCACCCATGCGTCCATCCATCCATGCACGCACCCATGTGTCTATCCCTCCACGCACCGATGCGCCCATGCACGCACCCATGCACGCACCCATGCATCCACCCATGAACACTCACATATACACATACACACACACACACACATACTTACCTCTCTCAAGATCCTCTAGTGAGGAGGAGGAGCCTGGGAGAAGAGGAGGAGCGCCACACCGAGGAGCCGCAGCACCACGGAGGACGATGGAGGACAGGTGAGAGGGGACACGGGGGGGGTCGTGGATAGAGGTGGGATCCGGGGCAGGAGGGTTGCGGGGCACTGGGCACCCGCCGGCGCCAGACTGCGCCGGTGCCTGCAGCAGCGCCAGCATGCGGGAGGCTGCTGAGAGGGGATCGGTGCCAGTGCCGGTGGTGGGTGGGGGGTTTAGCTTGGAGTCGGAGGGGCTGAGGAGGGGGAGGGCACCCGCGCACCCACCCCTCCAAGCCTGATTGGAGAAATCCAATCAGATTTGGAGGGGAGAATCGCTCTGATTGGTAGTTCAGATTAAACTGCCAATCAGAGCGAATTCAGCCACAAGGGGGAAAAAGGCACCCCCCCAGGACAAAGTACAGGTCCTCATGTTCCCGCGGCACCAGTGACATGTCACCGGCCCCGATCACCGGTGCCGCGGGAACCCGATCCTGCCATGACGTCGTGGGACGTCACAGGTCGGGAACGCATCGACTTCTATGACGTCCCACGACGTCATAGGTCGTGAAGGGGTTAAGCACCTGTGGCAACATAAAAACTTACTGATTGTTATAACTACTGAGTAACAACTGCCTTCATTGAAGAATCTTGAAGTGCAATACTTTGAGTCTCTGACAGCCATTTTTGATGCTTTTTTTCTGTGCTTGCCCCAGTGGCCCATTTGATCTTGGTGGTCATCTGGGGAACAATGTCAAGCACCGTTCACGTCTTATGTTTTTAACAAATTATGTTTGTTTGGCGTTTTAATAACACATAATTAAAAGTTACATTTTAAATCTCGTTAGTTGGTTTAATTCCACCTGTATATGGCTACTTTAACTGTTGTCAGCAAAGACCTTAATTGCTATAAAAATATTAATCTAATAGCACCTGTGGGATCTTCTCCCTAGGGAGAACCACAGGGAGCAAAGTTGGTTGTGTCTCTCCCTCAGGCATCTACAGTTGTGGCCAAAAGTATTGACACCCCTGCAATTCTGTCAGATAATACTCAGTTTCTTCCTGAAAATGATTGCAATCACAAATTCTTTGGTATTATTATCTTCATTTAATTTGTCTTCAAAGAAAAAAAACACAAAAAGAATTGTCCTAAAGCCAAATTGGATATAATTCCACACCAAACAAAAAAAAAAGGGGTGGACAAAAGTATTGGCACTGTTAGAAAAATCATGTGATGCTTCTCTAATTTGTGTAATTAACAGCACCTGTAACTAAGCTGGGGCACCTAACAGGTGTTGGCAATAACTAAATCACACTTGCAGCCAGTTGAAATAGATTAAAGTTGACTCAACCTCTGTCCTGTGTCCTTGTGTGTACCACATTGAGCATGGAGAAAAGATAGAAGACCATAGAACTGTCTGAGGACTTGAGAAACCAAATTGTGAGGAAGCATGAGCAATCTCAAGGCTACAAGTCCATCTTTAAAGACCTGAATGTTCCTGTGTCTACCGTGTCATCAAGAAGTTTAAAGCCCATGGCATTGTGTCTAACCTCCCTAGATGTGGACGGAAAAGAAAAATTGACAAGAGATTTCAACGCAAGATTGTGCAGATGATGGATAAAGAACTTCGACTAATATCCAAACAAGTTCAAGCTGCCCTGCAGTCCGAGGGTACAACAGTGTCAACCCGTATTATCCATCGGTGTCTGAATGAAAAGGGACTATATGGTAGGATACCCAGGAAGACCCCACTTCTTACCCCGAGGCATAAAAAAGCCAGGCTGGAGTTTGCCAAAACTTTCCTGAGAAAGCCTACAAAGTTTTGGAAGAATGTTCTCTGGTCAGATGAGACAAAAGTAGAGCTTTTTGGGCAAAGGCATCAACATAGAGTTTACAGGAGAAAAAAAGAGGCATTCAAATAAAAGAACACGGTCTCTACAGTCAAACATGGCGGAGGTTCCCTAACATCCAAACAAGTTCAAGCTGCCCTGCAGTCCGAGGGTACAACAGCAGGACAATGACCCAAAACACACTTCAAAAAGCACCAGAAAATGGTTTGCGAGAAAGCACTGGAGACTTCTAAGGTGGCCAGCAATGAGTCCAGACCTGAATCCCATAGAACACCTGTGGAGAAATCTAAAATGGCAGTTTGGAGAAGGCACCCTTCAAATATCAGGGACCTGGAGCAGTTTGCCAAAGAAGAATGGTCTAAAATTCCAGCAGAGCATTGTAAGAAACTCATTGATGGTTACCGGAAGCGGTTGATCGCAGTTATTTTGGCTAAAGGTTGTGCAACAAAGTATTAGGCTGAGGGTGCCAATACTTTTGTCTGGCCCATTTTTGGAGTTTTGTGTGAAATGATCAATGTTTTGCTTTTTGCTTCATTCTCTTTTGTGTTTATTCATTTAAGACAAATTAAATGAAGATAATAATACCAAAGAATTTGTGATTGCAATCATTTTCATGAAGAAACTGAATATTATCTGTAGGGGTGTCAATACTTTTGGCCACAACTGTATCCACCCTGATGGCATGAAGCTTCACAACATCTTCAGAGCAGCATATCGGACCAGAGTCCTGAAACCTGGCAGACAGACCCTGACTAAAATGACTCCTAATGGCAGGGTCATTCCAATAAATGTCAGTGGCCTATCTCCTCAGCCTGTCACGTTTTCTGCTTGACAAAGATAAGACTCAGCAAGGGAGACCTCATAAAGTTCACCATACATTAGGGCCAGCACCGTGAAAAACTCACCCAATGACCGTAAAGAAAAAAAAACGGTTGGCAGGGAGAAGGCCCGATCTGGTGATCCCCTTAAGGGAAACTACAATCTCCCCTTGCTGTTCCTAATTCCCGGATGAAATATAATTTACAGGTTTATCTGAATTTCTCTCTCCCTCCAGGTAACCTATCAGGGAGAGATATCTTGGGTTCCAGCTGAGCTTGGGAATGAGCCGAGGCCAGGAACCCAACAACTTTCTGCAGTTGCTTCATCACCCGTACCCACAAACCTGTAACCTCATTGGTGAGGGTCTGGATCAGGCATGCAAAGGTTCAGCCTGAGCTATGAGAACTCAGAATGAAAGCAGGTCAGTGCTACTGTCACACTGGAACAGGGGATGTCCAGCACACAGCATAACACAAAGAGACAGTGGGGTGAACAAAGGAAGGATGGCCCTTACCGTAGGGAGAGGGGAATGGGGACTCCTCCTGACTCTGGCATGAGTCTATCCCTACCTGCCCTAACAGCCCTAAACAGGTTTTCCCCCCACCACAGTCATGTGCCTAGACCCTGGTAGTTACCTAAGTAACCTTGGCTAGCGCACTTGCCGACAAGGACACTAGCCTTGCCACTGGATATAATAAAACACAGGACAGGTGAAAACAGACAGGGGAAATTAAAAAAAGGATAAACTACTTGGAATCTGCTGCCAGCTCCACAAGACAACAAAAGGATGGCAGGTGAGAGAGTCTTCAGCAGCAGTAAAACAAGACTTCCACACAGGCAGAGAATGAACAATAACAATGACGGCAGGTGTTGATTCATCACTGGTGGAGATATACACCCCCTGAGGCAATATACATCACTGGGGAAAATATACATCACTGGGGGGCCCACAGCACATAGATAATTGAAATGACACATAATACTGGTGGCACAGAGATCACTTGGGGGCACATAGTACTGGGAGGCACAGAGATTACCAGGGGGCACATAGCTGGTAGGCACATAGATCTCTGTGAGGGTAGAGGCAGGAACAGATATCAACAGGAGACACATGGCTGGGGGTCACATAGATCACTAAGGGGCACATAGTACTAGCAGGCACAGATATCAACAGGGACACATAGTTGGGGGGTAAAGAGAACACCAGGGAGCCACATGGCTGGGGGTCACAGAGATCACCAGGTGCACATAGTACTGGGAGGCACAGAAATCACAGGGTGGCACATAGTACTGGGAGCACAGCGATCACAGGGGGAACATAGTACTGGAGTGCCCAGAGTTCACCAGGGGCCACATAGATTGCTGGGCGGCACAGAGATCACTGGGTATGGGGTGGCACATAGTACTGGGAGGCACAGAGATCAGCTGGGGCACCTAGTACTGGGTGCAACAGAGATCACTGGTTCTGGGGGCACATAGTACTTGGGGGCACAGAAATCACAGGGGGTACATAGCTGAGGGAAACACAGATCACCAAGGGGCACATAGCTGGGGGGCACAGAATACGGGGAGGCACAAATCACTGAGGGAACATATAGTACTGGGAATTAAAGATATCACTGGTTCCAGGGGGTATGCTCTGGCAGCTGCTCATGTGGCACAGGTGTGCGTTATGCACTAACCCCGCCCACAAAATGTGTCCTCTAGAAGTCAGGCACTGTGGACCCTAAGATACTGCCCATGGGCCAGAGGTTCCTCGCTCCTGACCTAAAGTGTTAATAAACTTCTTGAATGGGGTTTTGTACATCTTGAGGTGTGTAGTTTTTAGAATGGTATCACAATTTGGTGTTTTCTGTCACATAGGCCCCTCAAATGCATTTCAAATGTGACGTGGTCCCTAAAATAAAATTGGTTTTGTAAATTTTGTTGGAAAAATTTGAAATTAGTGTTAAACTTTTATCCCTTCTAACTTCCTAACAAAAGAAAAAATTGATTTTCAATAATGATGCTGATGTAAAATAGACATGTGGTTATTTATTACAGTATTTTGTGTGACATCGCTAAGCTATCTGTTTTAAGGGCATAAAAATGTAAAGTTTCAAAATTCTAAATTTTCACAAAAATTCCAATATTTTTCAAAAATAAAACACAAAAAATATCGACCTATATTTCCCGCTAACATGAAGTGCAACATATCAAGAAAAAAACTATCAGGCTGCTTTCACATCAGCGGTTTTCACTGATCGCGGCAGTTGCGGTGAAAAAAACGCAACTGCCGCGATTACCGCATAACGGCCGCACTTGCGGTTCACTTGCGGCAAGCTCCATACAATGTCTATGGGGCTTGCGGCAGGTGCGGCAAATGCGGTATCGGCACTCGCGGCAGGTGCGGCCGCGAAGAAAACGCGGCATACCGCGGTTTTTTCGCGGCCGCACCTGCCGCAAGTGCCGAAACCGCACTTGCCGCACACTTACCGCAAGCCCCATAGACATTGTATGGGGCTTGCTGCAAGTGAACCGCAAGTGCGGCCGTTATGCGGTAATTGCGGTAGTTGCGGTTTTTTCACTGCAACTGCCGCGATCAGCGCAAAACACTGATGTGAAAGGGGTCTTAGAAACTCTTGAATTTATTAGAGTTAATACCACAGTGACAATGGTCAGAATTGAAAGAATTGACCTGGTCAGGAAGGTGAAAACAGGCATAGGGGTTAAAAATATGAATAACACAAACCATTAAAAACCATTTAACAGGGACGTTTGGAAGCATTGTCGAAGGAGATTTGCCCTGGCCTCCCCAGCGTCGCCAATGGTCTCGTTTATATACCACCCCCTGCTACCAGGTGGGCTGGAGCCAGCCATGGTTCACCCGAGGCTGTCCGCGGGCCTCTTTAGGTTTGCGGACATTGTCGATGGAAGGACTATGGGGATTCAATCCTTTGACTGCTTGAAAACTATCCCCCCCCCTATCTAATAGGGCCTTCTACCAATACCTCCAAATTCGGGACTTTGCTACATCGCTATATAGCACTTCAGGGGTATCGGTCCCATCAGAATTTGAACAAATATGTAGGAGGGGAACAAGCACTAAGTGTTTGATCTCGGAGATCTACCAACTCCTCGCTGCTTCTGGCAATAGGGGTCTGGAGAACTTCTCATACATGAAGAAATGGGAGGCCCTTTTGGGCAGACAAATTGCCCCCCAGACCTGGCAGTATATCTGGGACAGGGCATCTAAGACCTCCATCTGCACGCTTTATAAGGAAAACCAATACAAGCTCATGATGTTCTGGTACCATACCCCTGAGTTCCTTCATAAATGAAACCCACTCTTGCCTGATACATGCTGGAGATGTGGCCGAGATGTGGGCGACCAGCTCCATATCTTTTGGTCATGCCCGAGACTTGAGGGATTCTGGAAATCTGTTAGGGATCTTATCATGAAGGTTTTGTTTGTTGACATGGAACTGGACCCACTGATATACCTTCTTAATGCACATACTAGACGGGTGGGCAAACTGGCCTCTAAGCTCCTCTTGCATATTCTTACTGCGGCTAGATACCTGATTGCCCTCTTCTGGAGGAGACTGGAGCCGCCTTTCCTCAAAGATCTGTTTACCAGGTTGTCAGACATCAGAAGGATGGAGTACTTGACAGCCCTGTTGGCAGCCAGAGTCGACCAGTTCAATCAGGTCTGGGCCCCATGGGATTACTTTGCTGCCCAGGAGGGTATTTAATGTTGGGGCGCTTCCCCTGGTCCTGGAGGGTCCTACTCCCCTACCCTTCCCTCCCCTATCCCTCCCCCTCTTTCCCCTCTTTCTTTCTACCCCCTCTTACCCTCCCCCCTATCTTCCCATTTGATTTCTTTCCTATCCTTCTTGGTTGGCCTTGCTATTATCTTGTCTAGTTATTTCTTATTTGTTACTATCAGTCATTTGGGGAGGGAGATTATCATTGGTGACCCTACACACTTGGATGTCCCTATATGGGAATTGTATTAGAATATGCCGGCTCCCTGGAAGTGGTGGATTGCTTCCACCAAGGACATAAGAAACATCTGATGATATGGACATAAAACCCCTAGGGGTTTAAGCCAAAATTACCACAACCCAGGTCACTTGATTTTCCTCCCTTAACTAATTGTATTACTTTGATTTATTTCATGTTTTATTCTCTTTTTTTGTATTATAAAAACCCCAATAAAAACTTATAGTTGAAAAAAAAGACATTTAACAAATAAAAAGAATTATACAATTGGTGTACAGTCCCATGCTTTTTTTTCCTAGTATCTGAAAGAATGTATGTTTCCAATAGTACTAAAAAGATGAATCTTGTGAATTTAGTCATATTACGTTGTTGATAGCATTTCGTAATGGACAATAAGAAGTTAAATTTGAGAATGTGGCTTAGCTTTAATATGTGAAATATGACAGGTTAGAATAGCTGGTTCAACTAGTATATTCACCATCTCGTGTAGCTTTTGAAGTGCCTCTATTTTGTCTGGTAGTAGAAAAAGCTATTATATGAGTTATACACTTACAAAACACTTTGTATCAAGCTGTTTGTAACTCTTTGCCATTTATATTTTTCTGCATTACTTGTTAAGCAATATGCAAATAGTCTTGGAGGATTTGTTTCAACTTTGTTTTTGTTTTTATTAAACATTTTTGTAAAACATAACAATGTTCAGTAATTATCAAACAGATTGGGTTCATTGTCAGAATAGAAGGACAATTTCATATAAAATAATCAATAATCAATAACCAATAACAATAAAGAGAATAGATACATATGTCTAGAGTTCTCTAATTGAGTCTGGAATGAAACGTGAGGATTAAATAAAGTCCCACAGGTAATGGAAGGTGTCTCTCATGGATAGGACAATGTCTGTCAATGATAACAACTAGTGGGGAGCCATAGCAATGAAAGTCTATATAAGAAGGGATCATAGGTGGAAGTGTTCTTTAAACAAGTCCCATAAGTCCCACATTTTCAAATCTATCTTTAATGTTCCGTAGGTTTTGTTGTAATTTTTTCCACGAGATGGATGTCGTTTATTCTAGTGTTAAGATCAGATACCGTGGGAATGTTGGATTTCTGCCGGAATAACGGGATCAGACATTTAGACATTTGTCAGTAGGTGCAGTAGCAATTTAGCCTTTGATTTTTCTAATTCTCTAGGGGGGAGGTTCAGCATGTATATATGGGGCTCTGGGGTACATGAACCCCAAGAATGTCGCTTAGCAACTGTTCCACCTTTTTCCAATAGTCCAGTTTCCCCGGACACATCCAAAATATGTAAAAAAGGGATGCTCCATTGGCACCACACATCCAGCAACCATCTGGGATGGTATGATTCATTTTATGAAGCAATTCTGGTGTATGGTACCAATTCATCAGGATCTTTATCTGGTTTTCCTTATTGAGGGTGTTAATGGAGGATTTGTAGGCCTGAGACCATATCATTTGCCATTGTTGGGTAGTCAACTTGTGGCCTAGCCAGTTTTCCCGTCTAGTCATGTAGGAGTGCTGCACGTCTAGTAAAGGAGTCGGGTTTTGTAAAATAGAATAAATATCAGATATTAGTCCTTTGGTCGAGGGAACGTCTGCACATAAGTGCTCGAATTTAGTTGGAGTGAGAGATTCAGGTGGACCAAAGTTAGATCTGAAAGAGTGGATTATTTGTTGGTATGAATAAAACAAGGTCTGAGTTATGTTATATTTATCGGCCAGGACTGTGAAAGATTTAAATTTCCTAGTCAAGGGATCTACTAAATCTTTAAAACAGAACAGACCTGCATTTGCTTTGCCCAGTTGGAAACCACTGCAGCCGGTAAGAGGTGTGATAAATGTAGGTTACACAGGAATGGGGTCAGGAAGGACGCATGTGGCGCTAATTGAAATTTCATCCTGGAAGATCTCCAAATTTCCCTGGTGAATGCCATAGAACCCAAAAGTGTTGTTGTGGATATGTCGTTAGGTGGACCCCATATCAGAGAGGCCAGTTGCCAACCACAGTATTTCAATTTCTGTCCACTTATTGTATGCGGGAAGTTTTGACCAGGAGGGGATATGGTGCAGATGGGCCACGTAGTAGTATTTAACGATATCTGGGTAATTTAGTTCTTCCTGCGATTTAGGGGCACATAAAACCGATCTAGGTAAACGATGGCGCCCAGAGTCCAGATAAATTTTAGTAGCATAGATTGTATTGTTTTAAGCGTATTTAACGGTATTTTGGCTGGGATTGTTTCAAATAAATATAAGAATCTGGGCAATATAGACATTTTAATTGTTGCTATTTTCCCCAAAAATGAAATCTGTAAAGAAGACCATTGTTTGAGGCGTCTTTCAGTGTCTCTTATTAATGGGGGAAAAATCACCATGAACATTCCCCCATAAACAGGAGTGATGTGTATTCCCAGGTATTTAATGGATGATGTCTTCCAGGCAAACTTAAAGGATTGTTGCAGGTAAGTGAGTTTTTGTCCCATGATGTTAAGTGGTAGGGCTTCTGACTTCCCTGAATTTATTTTATATCCGGACAGTTTGGAATAGGTGTTGAGTGTCTGTTGTAAATTAAGGCCCTGTCACACATAAAGAGATCGCTAACGAGATCGCTATTGGGATCGCGACGCAACAGCGAAGTCGTTCTGTGTGACACGCACCAACGATCTGGCCCCTGCTGTGAGATCGTTGATCGTTACACACAGCTCTGGGTCATTCCTGCGTCGTTGTGCTCCCGCTGGGAACGCTACATCATTGTGTTTGACAAAGATAATGAGCAACGATCTCAATGCTACGCTATGGAGAGAAAATTCACAACGACATCGGTGTAATTCTGCATTGCTAGTGCGTCGTTTTTCACATCGCTGGTAAGATGCCTGTTTGACATCTTACCAGCGATGTGTAAACGACGCATCAGCGATCTCTGCACATCGTTATGGGGATCGGAATCGCTGATGCCTCGTTATGCGAGACTGGGCCTTTAGGGAGAGATATTAAGGGGTTTGTCAATGATAACATAACGTCGTCAGCGAAGAGGGTAACGTTAAAGTCTTTACTCCTAATCTGGATCCCCGTCACGTCTGGGTTGTTACGGATCTGGGCTGCTAAGGGTTCAATGCTGAGTACATAGAGCAAAGGGGAAAGGGGGCATCCCTGACGAGTTCCATTACGTATGTTTGGCACCCCAAGGGTTAATATGCCACAGAAACAACACAGGTTTAATCCCCACAAAACACTACACTAGAAAGTGGGAGGAGCTTAGCTGGCACCTGCACTAGTGGGAGGAGCTAAGTTGTTTACCTCAGAGCAGAAGTGACAGTTCAGTTTAGTCTAGTCTGGAGCTGGAGCAGAGCCAAGTGTCAGTGGAGGTCCTGAGAGGTCTGAGGAAAGGAGACAGAGTAACAGAGGAACATACCCGGGATAAAGAGTTACCCCACAAACTTGACCCCGGGGAGGCGCTCAAGACGGATACCGGATCCGAGGCTGTGCCTGAGACAGACAGGACAGTAAACATCGGCATAGTGAAGGTCCACCATCTTCACTGTACCATAGCAAAGCAACACGGAGGGGTCAGTGACACAGAGGACTCAAGTTGCCCAGCATATTGGTACCCGTGAGCAGAGACAGGGCCAGCAGCATAGCTACAAGCAGCAGCAGGGCCACACACAGCATTTAAGTAGGAAGCCAAGGACCCGGTCAGGGTGAGAGCAACCTGGTACAGACTCCGTGGACAATACTGTGTAATACCATCTGCCAGTAAAGACTTGAAGAACAACAGAAACCGTGAGTATGTGTGTCATCCTTATGCTGAAGCCCCACTTGCCCTCATAGACTGCCATTGCCTCTACTCTTATCATCTCTACTGCTACCCCTACTCTCCTGCAGCATCAATAACATCCTCACAGACTTTAACTACCTCTACCACGCCCCGGGGAACCCAGTTCTGCCCACAGGAACTATTCCATCCAAGCTGCTAACCCATCATCCCCGGAGGTTCTGCAGCAGCGGCGGCCCCATTACTGGCCGCATATAGTGGGTGGCGTCACGAGTGACAAATCCCCTGTAAATATCCCCCCATTTTATTGTGCGGGCCCGGGACACGGTCCGGACCAGGACCGCCGTGACATCCCCCAGCAGCACCCCGGTCCGGCACCGAGTGCCCCGTCCCAGTGGGCTCCACATATGGAAAGACGTTGGGAGTGGGCATGGGGTAGACGGACAGTTGCCTCAGGGCGGGAGTAGAGCCTCAAGGGCGGTAACAAAGGCCCCGACAGGCCAAAATGGTGCAAGGCATAAAACATGAACGTCCAATCCAGCCTGTCAAAGGCCTTCTCCGCATCCTGGCCTAGAAGAAGTGCCTCGTCTCCTCTTTTATTCACTACGTCTATCAGGTCAAGAATGCGCTGCGTGTTATCCCCCGCTTGATGAAAACGTACGAAACCAACCTGGTCCTTATGAATTAACTGTGGAAGCCAGATATTCAATCTTTCTGCAAGAATTTTTGTAAAAATCTTAAGGTCGGAATTCAAAAGACTTATAGGTCGGTAGCTCAACCATTCCACAGGGTCCTTGCCTTCTTTGGGGAGGACTATGATATAAGAGTGGAGCATGGTACTGGGGATTGCATCTCCTTTTAGAAAACCGTTAAATAAAACAGCCATATGTTGTGAAAATAGGGGCGCATAGGTTTTATAATATAGGTACTGGAGACCGTCCGGTCCGGGAGTTTTAGAGGTTGGCAAATTTTTAATCGTTTCTTCGATCTCATCGGTTGTGATTAGCCTGTTTAAGTCTAACAATGCATCTGGGGGAAGCGTAGGGAGGTGGCATGAGGTCAGATATTGTCTTGGTTGTCTTGGAGGATTTGAACTCTGACACCACCTATTGGATGTAAACATCCTACAAGTCAATATTGACCCTATAACGAGCATTGGCACTTTTGCATATTTCAATTTCCAGATTGCATGGTCTAGAAGTCTCCTTGGCACTTTCCAAAAGGAGAGATGTTTCAATTTAGAACCTCTGTTGAGCAAAATATGTTTTAATATCAATTATACACCAAAGAATGGTAGGACTGGATTGTGTTTTAAAATATTTATATACAAGTTATTTCCATTACAGTTAGGTCTAGAAACATTTGGACAGTGACCAAATCTCTGTGATATGACCTCGTCATGCCACTATTTTATTTGAAATGAAACAATTGAGATTCAATTGAAGTGTAGATTTTCAGGTTTAATTAAAGGGGTTGAACATAAATATCCTGTGAAATATTGAGAAATTGCAACTATTTTTCTAAGATTTCCCATTTCAAGATCTCAAAAGGAATTAGACAGACTGGAAGCCATTGACGTCACCAAACGCTGTTTTTTCTCTTTTATGATGCCAGACCTTTATTGCAGCTTACTTCAGTTGTTTCTCGTTTGCTGATCTTTCTGCCTTAAATGGAAGGTGCTGAAATTTCTTTTTTTGGATTAAAAATTATTGAATATATAAACAATTATTTTTAACACAAAATTAAATACATTTAATGTGTCTTTTATAATTTTTTTTTTTACAGCCACTGGGGGCTGCAATTTGCATTTGCTGCTGTGCAACAACAGTTACACACCTCAAATACAACTGCCCCTGTACATAGGACGTAATAGTTGGTCTCCAACCTTATTTCTCTGCATTGGCTTCCCCTGGGCTGTCCAAATCACAGCAGAGGGAGCAGATCGGTGCCATCTTTGTGAAGTCATGTGGATTCACTTTCCCCCTGTAACCACTCTGCTCAGTGCAAGCTGAGCAGTGACAGGGGGAGATGGACATCGGTGAGAGAGGAGATGCGAGCAGCGGAGGTCCAGGGTGAGGCATCTGTGGCTGCAGTGATCAGCAGCCTGGGAGCAGTAGTGAGTACCCAGATGTTGATCACCGCTCCCCGCTGCTGTCCTCTTAGCATTCAGAGCATTAGGAGAGTGATCATCACACACTGTGCTCTGAACACTGACTCTCTCTCTATTTGTGTATCTATCAATCTATCTGTGCATCTATCAATCTGTGTATCTGTCTATCTATTCTATGTATGTATTTATGTATCTTATATCTATCATCTATCCTATCCATCTATGTATGTATCTATATATCTGTCTGTCTATACTTTTTTCTATCTATTCATCTGTGTACCTATTTATAAATTTTAATAGGTTAAAATGGTTAATGAAGGCGCGTCCTGTCTTTATTTGTTCACTTATTCTTTCTTTTATGTCTTGCAGGTTTGCTTTTTTTTGGACTACATTGGATTTGGTGTATTATGGTGGAAACCCAGGACTACCGCAGGATTTATTTTTTACATATTTTTTTCTTATGCGTTACAAATAAATTGATGAAACAGGGAATGTGTTGTATAGTGTTTTTTCCAATAAAATATCTTTTGTTATCCTTATTTTTGTTATCAATGACTGGGTTAGTAATGTCAAGTATCTGATAGACACCTTGATATTACTAACCCATAGGCTTGATACCAGCCGACATTAGACAGCTGGAATCAACCCCAAATACTATTAACCAGTTTACCATGGCACCAGGGCAGTAGGAAGAGCTGGGACGAAGCTCCAGGTGTGGCAAAAATATGAAGGCACCACTTCTGGGGTGGCTTGCTATTTTGAGAATGGGAAGGGCCATTAACCATGGGCCCTACCCACCCTGAGAATACCAGATGCCATCTGTCAGCTTCACCTTGTCTGGTGATCTAATTTGAGCGGACTCCATGTTTAAAAAAAAAACAAAAAAAACCCAAAAAACTATTTATAGATAATTAAAAACCACAGCATGGGGTGACCTCTGTTTTAGATTCCCAGCCAAGGTAAAGCTGCCAGCTGCAGACTGCAGTCTGTAGCTGTCTGCTTTACCCTAGCAGGCTATCAAAAATAGTCTTTTTTATTATTATTTACTTATTTTTGGGCTAAATAAAAGGCTAAACTCCCCTTACTGCCACATGAAAGGCACCAAAGGGCGCAAGCTTACAGGGGGTAGGTCATTATATAGATGCAAGAATACATAGAGGTACAACAGCTATCTATTCTATTGCTATCTTTGCACACCTTTAAGACATAACATTTTTTATTTAATTGGCATGCGTTTTTCTCCGGTATCTGGTATGTGCAAATTTTCACTTCAGTGAGGAAGTAGATGATCTCTAGTGCCACCTATTGACGGTAGAAATCCTAAAAGTCATAATTGACTTTTTAACAAGCCTTTTAATATGACTTAGGATTTGTGCCAGATCAGAGCCCCAATCTGCAGATGCTGCTTTTCGTAGTGATTGACCCCTATCAGTGCAGTGTATGGGATGCTGGTCCCCTGTATGAGAGACTAAGATGAGGTCTGAAGGAATAGCTATTCTGACACTCAGAACAAATGACATTGCGCTATGAGTAAGCACGATGTCAGATGTCCTGTGCCTGGTAAAGAGTGCTGCCTGGATCTACAATTATCCATGGCTGGTATATAACGACAGGGAGGCAGAGAGGGAGGGGGGGAAGGTTTGGCTTACAGCTCACAGGGGAGTAATAAAAGAAAGCCAACCCCACAAAGTGACACAGTGCTGCACACTTCGTTTGTCTCCTGCTCTCTTTGCCATAACTTTTTATTACACTTTATTCTGCAATAAAACCTTGAATCATTGAAAAGGTAGGTATGATTGCACTCAGTATCCCAAAGCCTGTAAGGCACTGGCTTCACTTTATAACCCTAAATTCTGCTGGTTGGTTCCCTTTAATAGCCAGAAACATGTAAGCAACTTATTACCCTTGGGATATGGCAAACATTTTTTTTGGACCTAAAAATATTTTTTTTAAAGATGAAGGAATAAAGTATTGATTTTATGTTTTTCTGTTTTCTGAGTTGCTGGTTTTCCTCTATGAGTCTCTGTGCCTGTGGAGTGTACTGTGGAGGAATTAATTGTGGGGGATCATACAGTGTTTGTGGGACATCATATTTTATGACTGAAATGAAAGGGGAATCTATGGACTCAATAGGAGGAAAATTACTCTGTGGCCCAAATAGAAATTCTTCTATAACTAACTGACCAAACACTGCTGAAAATTCCATCCTAAACACTATTGAAAAAGAAAATAGGACCTTGTTTTGCATTACAGAAAAATCACGGATGTTGAAATTAAATCTTAAAAGGAGATGTCAACTGCTGGTCAACCTCTTCTTGTAAGCTAGTTTGTGGCAGGAGATAAAAAAGATGCATACTTAACTCGTGTACTGGCATCGCTACTGCCATTTTCACACTGGCTCACTCAACAGTCCTGTAACTTTGTTCTGTGACCTATACAAAAAAGCTGTTACACTTGAATATTTCTTTTTCCAGGATAGGCACTTAAACTTCATGGGTGCCATGTGGAGGACTGTAAATACCTGAAAAATGTTATTCAGGCGAAATCCCAGATTAAACCCCTAACTATAATGAGGCAGATAGAGATGTTTGGTGTCTGTTCCATTGGTATCCATCTTTTTAGGCATGCACAAAACTGTGGTCCACCATACTAGTGCATTAAAAAGAAGCCTACAGATGATGGGATATTGCCAGACAGAGACCAAAGTTACTCCATCTGGTTTTGTCTGAATTGCAGTTTTTGGAATATGTACAGAAATCCTGATGTAAGTGCTCAGCAGAGAGCACAGGAAAAACGAGATTTTGGGGAGGTAGAATGAATCAAGACACCAGTAAAATGAGTAATTTTTATTTTTGCGCAGTTCACAATGTGGTAAAAGGGATAAGCTGATTTGCTCTTTGAGTTAGTACAATTACAGTGATACTAGATTTAATTCTTTTTATGCTTTGCTACTTTTAAAACACTTAAAACAATATTTTACAAAAATGAATTCGTTTTTGTATCACCATATTCTGAGAGCAGTAACTTTTTTGCCAAATGAGCCATATTAGGGCTTTTTTTTTTACAGGGCAATTTGGCATTTTCATTTACAGTCATGGCTGAAAGTGTTGGCACCCTTAAAATTATTCTGGAAAATAATGCATTTCTCCCATAAAATTATTGCATTCACATGTTTTGTTACACGTTTATTTCCTTTGTATTTCTAAGCAACTTCTACCCCCCAAAAAAAGGGTAAATTTACATATTTTCACACAAAACCCCAAATCAGGCTGGACACCCCTAGTTAATATTTGGTTGCACACCCCTTTGGAACAATGAACTCCAATCAATGGCTTCCTATAACCATCAACAAGCCTCATACACCTCTCGACTGTAATTTTGGACTATTTATCTTTTGCAAACTGCTCCAGGTATCTCGTATTTCAAGATTGTCTTCTCCCAACAACAATTTTAAGAAGTCTTCACAGCTGTTCAATTGGATTAAAGGGAATCTGTCGCCATATTTTACTTATCTAACTACCGTATATACTCGCGTATAAGCCGGGTTTTTCAGCCCAAAAATTGGGCTGAAAAGTCCCCCCCTCGGCTTATACGCAAGTCACTGTATCCAATGTATACAATATACAGTGCCCCCCCATATCAGTATACAGGCCCCCCCCTTGGGTAGTAATCCTGTAAAGGAAGAGATTAGTATACTTATCCCTCCGCTGTCCCGCTGCCGCTGTCCCACCGCCGCCATCGCGCTCTTCTGTCTTCATCCAGCGTCTTCCAGCTTCTTCCGGCTTCCTCCGGTGGGCGCAGGCAATGATGTCATTGTCTGCGCACCAGAGGAGGAAGCCGGAAGAAGACAGAAGATGCTGGATGAAGACGGAAGAGCGTGATGGCGGCGGCGGGACAGCGGCAGCGGGACAGCGGAGGAATAAGTATACTAATCTCTTCCTTTACAGGATTACTACCCAAGGGGGGCCTGTATACTGATATGGGGGGGCTGCTGTATATACCTCTGGGGCTGTATATACCTCTGGGGCTGCTGTATACTACCTAAGGGCTGCTGTATACTACCACTGGGGCTGCTGTATATACCTCTGGGGCTGCTGTATACCTCTGGGGCTGTATATACCTCTGGGGCTGTATATACTTCTGGGGCTGTATATACCTCTGGGGCTGCTGTACACTACCACTGGGGCTGCTGTATATACCTCTGGGGCTGCTGTACACTACCACTGGGGCTGCTGTACACTACCCTGGGGCTGCTGTATACTACCACTGGGGCTGTATATACCTCTGGGGCTGCTGTATACTACCTAAGGGCTGCTGTATACTACCTCTGGGGCTGCTGTATATACCTCTGGGGCTGCTGTATACTACCACTGGGGCTGCTGTATATACCTCTGGGGCTGTATATCCTCTGGGGCTGCTGTATACTACCTAAGGGCTGCTGTATACTACCACTGGGGCTGCTGCTGTATATACCACTGGGGCTGCTGCTGTATACTACCACTGGGGCTGCTGCTGTATACTACCACTGGGCTGCTGCTGTATACTACACTGGGCTGTGTATACTACCACTGGGGCTGCTGCTGTATATACCACTGGGGAGGCTGCTGCATACCACACTGCTGGGGGCTGTATACCTGTGCTGGGGTCCACCCTCGGCTTATACACGAGTCAATAGGTTTTCCCAGGTTTTGGGGGCAAAAGTAGGGGGGTCGGCTTATACACGGGTCGGCTTATACACGAGTATATACAGTATTAATATGGGCATACTCCATACTCGCATACAAGTTAAGGAATGCTGAAAATCTTACCTGTATGCCTCATATCAGTTACCTAGCTGTAGAGAAATCATCTTTTATCACTTTATATAAATGAGCTCTTCCAGGCTATAGGGCAGATAGTACCTAGAAGATAACACCGCATCCAAAGCAAAGTTTATCTAATATATAAAGTTGAGTGTGTGTGTGCCCAATAAAGGAATCTGCACCGTCGCTTTTACACCACTAAATTTTGCAGCCACCTCATTTGACTCAGGGAACATCATAGACTATGCTTCGAGGGGAAATTTAAACCGTGCGCTTTACAGTTATTCACCAAAAAAACTGCTTAGGTCTCTTTCACATCAGCGCTTTTTTTAAAAAATTGCAGCAGCCTGATCTGCCGCAATTTGAAAAAAACGCTGAAAATGTGAAAGGGGCCTTACTTACTGTCTGTACCTGCGAGGTTATATATACTGCCTTCTATAGGGGGTGAGACAATGCGCAAATAGGGTTTTATGTCCTTACAGATATCGGCAAGAACCTTATTGAAAGCTGCTCACCTGGAAAAGTTGTGTTACACACAAGTATGTGCGCCTGGATACAGCTGCTACAGGACCCACACATCCACAATTGACGTGGCGAACAATAGTTGTATTGGGACGAAGGGTCTCAGGATCCGCGCTGCTGAATGAATGAAACCAGAAACTGGAACACGGGTTTCAACGGGTGTTATTTATGCCTACGCGTTTCGGAGCATTACCATGCTCCTTCCTCAAGGACAAACCCAAACCTGTTTGTCCCTGAGGAAGGAGCATGGTAACGCTCCAAAACGCGTAGGAATAAAGAAAACCCGTTGAAACCAGTGTTCCAGTTTCTGGTTTCATTCATTCAGCAGCGCGGATCCTGAGACACTTCGTCCCAATACAAATATATACTGCCTTGGCTGTTTAAAAGGTTAACCTGCATATTTATCAGGTGGCCTATACCAACGAATCACAACTCATCTTCTATTTTGCTACATGTCATTAATAGGAGCTCTGATTGGTTGCTAAAGGCAACAAAGGGCATTCTTAGTATGATGGTGGGTTTACACACACCAATCATTGTATCCAATATCTGAACCAATCTCTGGTTGCAGTGAAATCATGGACAGATTGCTCCATGTTGTACACAGCCACAAAATGGAGCAATGGGTCCATGATTTCACTGCAACCAGAGATTGGTTCAGATATTGGATACAATGATTGGTGTGTGTAAACCCACCATAAGACAGCTTATGTGTGAGTTAATATGATTTCAGTGGTGACACTTAAACTAGTGATGGGCGAATCCTAAATTACTCGGAATCGCTTGACTCTAGCGAGTCCGAGCCCAGGACTCGCTACTCGTTGCGAGTCTAGCAAGTCCAATGTTAATGAATGGGGAAGCGAGTAATAGCGAGTAGTGTGAGATTTACAAATCGCAGATGTGTCTCGGAAGCTTCAGCCTGAAGCAATCCTAGTTTTGTCATTTATTTGCATTGGACTCGTTTACTTTGTAAGTAATAGCTGGGAAACTCGCACAGATAAGAGAAGAGTCCTGTCTGCTCTGTGCAGCTCCAGGGTCCTAGAGCCTGCCTGCTGCCTGATGTAGCAGTGCTGAGATTGTTCTCAGTCTGCTCATTCCCTGTGTGCAGACATGAATGTCTGTGCACAGAGATGATGTAGCAGTGCTGAGATTGTTCTCAGTCTGCTCATTCCCTGTGCATAGACATCTACAGTTAGGGCCAGAAATATTTGGACAGTGACACAAGTTTTGTTATTTTAGCTGTTTACAAAAACATGTTCAGAAATACAATATATATATAATATGGGCTGAAAGTGCACACTCCCAGCTGCAATATGAGAGTTTCCACATCCAAATCGGAGAAAGGGTTTAGGAATTATAGCTCTGTAATGCATAGCCTCCTCTTTTTCAAGGGACCAAAAGTAATTGGACACTGGACTCTAAGGGCTGCAATTAACTCTGAAGGCGTCTCCCTCGTTAACCTGTAATCAATGAAGTAGTTAAAAGGTCAGGGGTGGATTCCAGGTGTGTGATTTTGCATTTGGAAGCTGTTGCTGTGACCAGACAACATGCGGTCAAAGGAACTCTCAATTGAGGTGAAGCAGAATATCCTGAGGCTGAAAAAAAAGAAAAAATCCATCAGAGACATAGCAGACATGCTTGGAGTAGCAAAATCAACAGTTGGGTACATTCTGAGAAAAAAGGAATTGACTGGTGAGCTTGGGAACTCTAAAAGGCCTGGGCGTCCACGGATGACAACAGTGGTGGATGATCGCCGCATACTTTATTTGGTGAAGAAGAACCCATTCACAACATCAACTGAAGTCCAGAACACTCTCAGTGAAGTAGGTGTATCTGTCTCTAAGTCAACAGTAAAGAGAAGACTCCATGACAGTAAACACAAAGGGTTCACATCTAGATGCAAACTATTCATCAATTCCAAAAATAGACAGGCCAGAGTTAAATTTGCTGAAAAACACCTCAAGAAGCCAGCTCAGTTCTGGAAAAGTATTCTATGGACAGATGAGACAAAGATCAACCTGTACCAGAATGATGGGAAGAAAAAAGTTTGGAGAAGAAAGGGAATGGCACATGATCCAAGGCACACCACATCCTCTGTAAAACATGGTGGAGGCAACGTGATGGCATGGGCATGCATGGCTTTCAATGGCACTGGGTCACTTGTGTTTATTGATGACATAACAGCAGACAAGAGTAGCCGGATGAATTCTGAAGTGTATCGGGATATACTTTCAGCCCAGATTCAGCCAAATGCTGCAAAGTTGATTGGACGGCGCTTCATAGTACAGATGGACAATGACCCCAAGCATACAGCCAAAGCTACCCAGGAGTTCATGAGTGCAAAAAAGTGGAACATTCTGCAATGGCCAAGTCAATCACCAGATCTTAACCCAATTGAGCATGCATTTCACTTGCTCAAATCCAGACTTAAGACGGAAAGACCCACAAACAAGCAAGACCTGAAGGCTGCGGCTGTAAAGGCCTGGCAAAGCATTAAGAAGGAGGAAACCCAGCGTTTGGTGATGTCCATGGGTTCCAGACTTAAGGCAGTGATTGCCTCCAAAGGATTCGCAACAAAATATTGAAAATAAAAATATTTTGTTTGGGTTATGTTTATTTGTCCAATTACTTTTGACCTCCTAAAATGTGGAGTGTTTGTAAAGAAATGTGTACAATTCCTACATTTTCTATCAGATATTTTTGTTCAACCCTTCAAATTAACGTTACAATCTGCACTTGAATTCTGTTGTAGAGGTTTCATTTCAAATCCAATGTGGTGGCATACAGAGCCCAACTCGTGAAAATTGTGTCACTGTCCAAATATTTCTGGCCCTAACTGTATATCTATACACAGGGGATGTAGCAGAGAGGACATCGCGTTTTGGACTGCGTCGGACGGAAGAGGATTTTTTTAATTAAAGATGGAGTCCCTAATGGCTTTTTTTTTTATTTCTAATAAAAAAATTTCTCTGTGTTGTGTTTTTTTTTAAAACAATTTAATAGAAATTCATGGCGGTCATGTCTAATATTGGCGTGACCGCCATAAATTTCGGGCTTAGGGCCAGCTGATAATACAAAGCTGGCCCTAACCTCTATTACCCAGCATGCCACCGCCACCAGGGCCGCTGGAAGAGCGGGGTTCAGCGCCAGAGGATGGCACTTCAATGAACGCGCCATCTTCTGGGGCGGCTGCGGGCTGCAATTTGCAGCGGGGGGTGCCCAGAAAGCTTGGGCATCCCTGCGCTGCGGATTCCAGCCCCCAGCTGCTTAGCTGTACCTGGCTAGACATAGAAATTGCGCGGAGCCCCACGCATTTTTTTGACTCCGACTCTGAGACGACTCCGACTCGACTCCGAGACGACTCCGACTGCGAGACGACTCCGACTCCGAGACGACTCCGACTCCGAGACGACTCCGACTCGACTCCGAGACGACTCCGACTCCGAGGCGACTCCGAGACGACTCCGACTCTGAGGCGACTACGACTCTGAGATTCCGACTCTGAGACTCCGACTCTGAGACTCCGACTCTGAGGAGACTCAGACTCCGAGACTCTGACTCTGAGCCTCTGACTCTGAAATTCATTAAATAATAAAAAAAAAAATGCGTGGGGCTTCGCGCAATTTCTATGTCTAGCCAGGTACAGCTAAGCAGCTGGGGGCTGGAATCCGCAGCGCAGGGATGCCCAAGCTTTCTGGGCACCCCCCGCTGCAAATTGCAGCCCGCAGCCGCCCCAGAAGATGGCGCGTTCATTGAAGCGCCATCCTCTGGCGCTGAACCCTGCTCTTCCAGCGGCCCTGGTGGCGGTGGCACGCTGGGTAATAAAGGGGTTAATACCAGCTTTGTTATACAAGCTGGTATTAAGCCCGAGATTCTTAATGTCAGGCCACGTTTGACCCAGCCACTAAGAATCTCCAATAAAGGGTTAAAAAAACAACACAGAGAAAATTTTTTATTTGAAATAAAAAAAAAGCCATTAGGGACTCCATCTTTAATTAAAAAAATCCTCTTCCGTCCGACGCAGTCCAAAACGCGATGTCCTCTCTGCTACATCCGCTGTGCATAAATATAGATGTCTATGCACAGGGAATGAGCAGACTGAGAACAATCTCAGCACTGCTACATCATGTCTGTGAGCAGGCGGGCTCTAGGACCCTGGCTGCACAGAGAAGACAGCTGGACTCGGCTCGCAAAGAAACAGCAGTTACTTTGCGAGTTTCCCTGCTATCACTGGCACAGTAGCCAGTGATTACTCGCACGAATCTAATGCAAACAATGGCAATCCTAGTTTTGTCAGCGTTTCCGACAAAACTAGGATTGATATTGATTTGCATTAGACTCGTGCGAGTAATCACTGGGAAACTCGCAGAGTACCGAGTCCTGCGAGTCCCTTACTACTCGCCGAGTAACGAGTCCTAGCGAGTAGATTCGCCCATCCCTAACTTAAACCAGGTTGTTGTAGAGCAGTGTTTCTCAAATCCAGTACTCAAGACCCACCAACAGTGCATATTTTCAGGATTTCCTTAGTATTGCACAGGTGTTGTAATTTAAGGAAATCCTGAAAACACGCAATGTTGGTGGGTCTTGAGGACTGGAGTTGAGAAACACTGTTGTTGGGGCTAATGTAAGTCACAGGACCTTAGCTATATACTCATTGTGTGGGGTTTTAGATACTGTCCATTAAAGACAATAATGTTCTGTAAGAAAAGGAATTTGATTGGACGATTGTCATTGGATGCTAAGAGAAAAAAGGTATTACAGCTCAATGACCAATCTGCAGATAGGGAAGCATGGCTGTCAGACATGAGAACAAAAACTGCTTTATGAAGGGCTTCTGAAACATCTCAGCAGAGAGAAGACCGACTTACCAGTATGAGAATCAGAATTGCTTCCACCAGGACACAGGAAATGGTTCAACATTTGAAAGAGTCTGCCTTTTGCTACCACTCAGACATCAACTATCAGGATGATCTAATAGTTAAGATAGGAAAAATAGATGTGGCTTGCATGTACTGCAATGTCCTGAAGTGGAAAGATGAACTGCCATGTTTATGCTGTTTAAATGGCAAGGTAAAACGTCTTCTCTCACCACCAGATTTCCCCTGAATTCTCTGATGACAGGCACCACTGGAACATCAAAGGATTTCTTGGACAACATGAGGAAGTACAACTCCTGCTTCCAAATGACATCGTTTGGTGCAACAAGAGAAATTTTTACAATTGATTGTTGCCCATGTTTAAAGTTTAAGGACAGATTTACCACTCAATTGGCTCACTACTTCCATCACATGGAAAAGAAAATCAATTTGTTTAACTCTATTTCATGGAAAATGCAGCAGAGATGCTCTTTAATTCCAAACACTCGCCTTGATATTGTCCCTAACTTGCAGCATTTCCTTCACTTAAACAATCCATATATTCATTTAGTTTGTGACTTATGTGCAAAATATTTTTTGTTAACCCATTCTATTGTTATGGCTAAGAACAGTTAGTTACTATGCAGGGCAACACCAGGTATTACAGCTGGTTTTAAAAGGAAAGGGAGTTCCCAGTGCAAGAAGTAACTGACAGAACAGCAGAACTGAAATTTTATTTCTTGCTAACACATTTTTTGCAGTTTAGGCTGGTTACACACTACCGTTGTTTGGAATCCGGAGGCATGCCCCCAGATACCCCCGCAATGATGAAACTGGTTGCATATGTGACATGGATCCGGTGGGTGGTTTAGCACATGCACAGTTCATAGCACACGGACTGGAAATCCAGATCCACTAGCATCTGGAGTCTGGATGAATTTTGTGCGTCAGATCTAACTACTGATGCCCCGGATCCAGGAGGATCCGAGGGGGGGGGGTGTTACGTTTTTTTCATGGAGACCAAAATTACAACAAGATGCAGATTTAGACTCCATGAAAAATCTGTGAACACCTGCACCACCTGGATCCAGGGTGAACTGTACACAACCGAATGCACCTGCAAGTGTTTCTGGCTCTACTGAAAGTCAATGGGGCTGAAAACTGATGCAAGGTGCATCCAGTTTAAGCCGATTCACTCGGATGATGCAAAACAGCAGTGTGAAACCAGCCTTACTGAGCTCTGCTGCAATGCAACAATGTTGCAGCCCTGTCTGCTTGTGAGATGGAAACTGAAATGAACTTGCAGATGTATCTATTACAGTTAGGGCCAGAAATATTTGGACAGTGACACAATTTTCGCGAGTTGGGCTCTGCATGCCACCACATTGGATTTGAAATGAAACCTCTACAACAGAATTCAAGTGCAGATTGTAACGTTTAATTTGAAGGGTTGAACAAAAATATCTGATAGAAAATGTAGGAATTGTACACATTTCTTTACAAACACTCCACATTTTAGGAGGTCAAAAGTAATTGGACAAATAAACATAACCCAAACAAAATATTTTTATTTTCAATATTTTGTTGCGAATCCTTTGGAGGCAATCACTGCCTTAAGTCTGGAACCCATGGACATCACCAAACGCTGGGTTTCCTCCTTCTTAATGCTTTGCCAGGCCTTTACAGCCGCAGCCTTCAGGTCTTGCTTGTTTGTGGGTCTTTCCGTCTTAAGTCTGGATTTGAGCAAGTGAAATGCATGCTCAATTGGGTTAGGATCTGGTGATTGACTTGGCCATTGCAGAATGTTCCACTTTTTTGCACTCATGAACTCCTGGGTAGCTTTGGCTGTATGCTTGGGGTCATTGTCCATCTGTACTATGAAGCGCCGTCCAATCAACTTTGCAGCATTTGGCTGAATCGGGGCTGAAAGTATATCCCGGTACACTTCAGAATTCATCCGGCTATTCTTGTCTGCTGTTATGTCATCAATAAACACAAGTGACCAAGTGCCATTGAAATCCATGCATGCCCATGCCATCACGTTGCCTCCACCATGTTTTACAGAGGATGTGGTGTGCCTTGGATCATGTGCCGTTCCCTTTCTTCTCCAAACTTTTCTCTTCCCATCATTCTGGTACAGGTTGATCTTTGTCTCATCTGCCCATAGAATACTTTTCCAGAACTGAGCTGGCTTCTTGAGGTGTTTTTCTGCAAATTTAACCCTGGCCTGTCTATTTTTGGAATTGATGAATGGTTTGCATCTAGATATGAACCCTTTGTATTTACGGTCATGGAGTCTTCTCTTTACTGTTGACTTAGAGACAGATACACCTACTTCACTGAGAGTGTTCTGGACTTCAGTTGATGTTGTGAACGGGTTCTTCTTCACCAAATAAAGTATGCGGCGATCATCCACCACTGTTGTCATCCGTGGACGCCCAGGCCTTTTAGAGTTCCCAAGCTCACCAGTCAATTCCTTTTTTCTCAGAATGTACCCAACTGTTGATTTTGCTACTCCAAGCATGTCTGCTATCTCTCTGATGGATTTTTTTTTATTTTTTTTCAGCCTCAGGATGTTCTGCTTCACCTCAATTGAGAGTTCCTTTGACCGCATGTTGTCTGGTCACAGCAACAGCTTCCAAATGCAAAACCACACACCTGGAATCCACCCCTGACCTTTTAACTACTTCATTGATTACAGGATAACGAGGGAGACGCCTTCAGAGTTAATTGCAGCCCTTAGAGTCCATTGTCCAATTACATTTGGTCCCTTGAAAAAGAGGAGGCTATGCATTACAGAGCTATGATTCCTAAACCCTTTCTCCGATTTGGATGTGGAAACTCTCATATTGCAGCTGGGAGTGTACACTTTCAGCCCATATTATATATATAATTGTATTTCTGAACATGTTTTTGTAAACAGCTAAAATAACAAAACTTGTGTCACTGTCCAAATATTTCTGGCCCTAACTGTATATAATTGCCTAGAATTCTACTTCCGGCCAAAAGCCAACTTCCGTGGCTTTGTCCGGAGCTAAAATGTCCGGAGATAAATGTCCGGAGATAAGTGACGTCACCAGCGTCACCAGCGTTTACTACACCCGCTCAGGTTGGACCAAGATGGTGGCCCTAAGCAGAGCGGACCTCAGGAAGGTCCGCTGCGCTTAGGGCCAAACCACCGGTGGACATTTATCTCCGGAGCAGGCGCCAGGTAGCCGTGAGCCGAGCTCGGCTCCCGGCTACCTCGCGCCCGCTCCGCCGGCACGTGGATCCGCGAGCCCACCAGAGGTCAGCTCGGGGATCCACGGGGCGGACGGAGTGGCTGCGAGGTAGCTGGGAGCCGAGCTCGGCTCCCGGCTACCTCGCGCACCGGAGCGAGCCGGGGATCTCTGTACCGGGCAGATCCGCCGCTCAGCTCCGGGGAGCCGCGAGCCAGCCGGGATTTGCCCGGTACCGCCGCCGCAATTCTGATTGGTCGCTCGCTCCCGAGCGACCAGATTCAAGCCGCGGCAAAGCGCCATCTTTAAAAAGCTAAGAAGTTGAAAAATTTTTTTTTAAAGATGGCACTGTGTTTCTCAGCGCTCTTCTCATTGGTCGCCGTCAGGCGCAAGCGACCAATGAGAAGAGTGGGGCGGGCCACGGCGCAATATTTGAAATCCAAAGTTCCCACTGGATTTCAAATATGGCGCCGTGCCCCGACCCACTCTTCTCATTGGTCGGCGCTAGGCGCGAGCAACCAATGAGAAGAGCGCCGCCATCTTTTACATTTTTTTTTTTTACATTCTTAGATTTTGAAACATGGCGCCGTGCCGCCGCTTAAATCTGATTGGTCGTTCGCAAGGCAAATCCGGGTAAATCCCGGCTACCTCGCGCTCGCTCCGTGCCCCGCTATTCTGATTGGTCGCTAGCGGCTGCCGGCGACCAATCTGAATAGCGCCGCCATTTATGGCGCCATACTTCAAATACACTGTACTCAGTGTATTTCAAATATGGCGGCATAGCGCGCGCCGCTATTTTGATTGGTCGGCCCGCTGAAGGCGCCGACCAATCAGAATAGCGCCGCGCGCTATGCCCCCATATTTGAAATACACTGAGTACAGTGTATTTGAACTATGGCGCCATACAGCGCGCCGCTATTCTAATTGGTCGGCGCCTTAAGCGCGCCCACCAATCAGAATAGCGGCGGACGCTATGCCGCCATCTTTGAAATACACTCAATACAGTGTATTTGAAGGATGGCGCCATACAGCGCGCCGCTATTCTGATTGGTCGGCGCGCTGAACGCGGCGACCAATCAGAATAGCGCCGAGCTGTATGGTGCCATCCTTCAAATACACTGTACTTAGTGTATTTCAAATATGGCGGCATAGAACCCGTCGCTATTCTGATTGGTTGGCTCCTTCAGCGCGACCGACCAATCAGAATAGCGGCGCGCGTTATGCCGCCATCTTTGGCGAGCGACCAATCAGAATTGCGGCGGCGGTACCGGGCAAATCCCGGCTGGCTCGCGGCTCCCCGGAGCTGAGCCGCGGATCTGCCCGGCACGGAGATCTCCGGCTTGCTCCGCCGGCGCGACGTTGCCGGGATCCGACCTCGGCTCCCGGCTACCAGGCGCCCTCTCCGTGCCCCGCTCCGCTGTTCTGATTGGTCGCTTGCGGCAGGCGCTGACCAATCAGAATCGCGCCGCACTGCAACACACTCCGCCCGCCATTTTAAGGCGTGCATTTTGATTTTTTACCTCAGACACAGTTTCTACTGCATGGAGGCGGTCCCAGTGACGTCGCACTTCAAGCTCCTGCCTAATTTGTCAAAAAAGAGCTAAGACTATTTACCTACACTATATATATTTAGTTGTGAAGTGGTTCAGTGACTTTTTCACACCAATATTGAACTTCTGTTTGGTGTTTTCTCTATATATACTGCCTATTGTTCACCGACTGTTATACCGAAAGACTGCCGTTTATTAACCTCTTCTGTGCCAACTCTGCACACTGGGTATATTGCTCTATTATTTGCCACATAAGGACATTGTCCATTATTGCTGAGCAATTTCTCTGCAATATAAACTGCCTATTAATATCTGCATTCTTGCAAAGAACTATTGCCTATTATTAACTGCCTATTTTCCTACTACCTGACGCTGCATCTTATTAACCTGTTGTTTGCCACTACCACGCTTAAAGCTCTTTAGCTTTGCCAACATGAGCTCTAATAGCAAGTATACTAATGACACACAGCCAAAAGCTGCTGATGCCGCACGTAATATCAGGTGTGATAGAAAGTATACTAATGACGCAGAGCGAAAAGCCGCCGATACCGCACGTAAACGCAAACAGCGTGCTAACAAAAGTACAGAGGACAGATGCAAGACCCTGGACACTGTTATGTATACTAATGACACACAGCTAAAAGCTGATGATGCCGCACGCAAGATCAGGTCTGATAGAAAGTATATTACTGATACAGAGCTAAAAGTCGCCAATGCCGCACGTAAGGCCACACAGCGTGCTAACAAGAGTACTCAGGACACATGCAAGACCCTGGACACTTATGTGCACTAATGACACACAGCTAAAAGCTGCTGATGCCGCACGTAAGGCCACTCAGTGTGCTAACGAGACTACAGAGGACAGATACAAGCGCCTGAACACTGTTAATGCTGCTTTCATTAAACGCCTCACTAATGAGTCTTTTGAAGAAAAAACTAATCGATTAACTAATAAAGCTGCTGCTGCACGCCGTCAACGTTGCAAACATAATATTTCCACGTCCTCAGTCATAGATTTTGCCCACAATACAGCTTCTAAAACTGCATTCATTGAAAGTGCGCTGCCTGAACCTCCTGCAACCGTTGGTAAATCTGCACGTAAGCGCAA
This sequence comes from Allobates femoralis, assembly GCA_033576535.1. Classification (NCBI taxonomy): domain Eukaryota; kingdom Metazoa; phylum Chordata; class Amphibia; order Anura; family Aromobatidae; genus Allobates; species Allobates femoralis. The sequence continues at coordinate 287,785,622 of JARQOC010000002.1, read as the reverse complement.
GCACTGTCCTACCGACACTCCAAATGCTAAACGCCGTCGCCTGCACACCGTTAACTCTGCTTATAATACATGCTTCACACCTGACTCTTCTAAGGCAACAAACAATCCATTACGAAATGCAGCTGCTGCACGCCGTGAACGCCGCAAAAAAACCGCTTGCACCTCCACATTGATAGACCCTGACCACAATACACCTTCCAACTCCTCAGTGATTAAAGCTGTGGACAGTGAAGATCCTCCACCAGGTCCACGCTTTATATATGTTGGCTTACAGAACCATTCCAATGCTACGTTACCACAACCTCTACATCCTACAGGTTTTACTAATGATTGACAGTACTGTAGTAGAACACACCTGTGGTCCTATGAACTATTTATGTCAACATTGTGAAGCATTCCATTTTAATGCTGAGATACCAGCAGATAAAAATTTTACTCTGTGTTGTCACAAGGGTAAAGTCCATATACCTATACCCCAATATCCCGAGGTCTTTAAACGATTGCTGACAGGGGAGAGTGAGTTCAGTAAGAATCTCATGGAATACATCCGTAGTATTAACAGCTCATTTGCTTTCGCCTCCATGGGTGCCAATATTTCCCCTCCACCTGGACATGGCCCTTACTGTTTCCGCATACATGGACAAATATATCATCGTACTGGAACACTACATCCCTCTGATGATCAAGTTCCAGCTTATGGCCAACTGTATATTTTGGATACCGATACTGCGAATGAACAACGTTTAAACTGTCAACAAAATCAAAAATGTCATCCCAATTTGATGAGTATAATTGCTCTTCAATTAGAGAATGTGAATCCCTTTGTTGCTGCTTACAAAATGTTACAGGATGTGGAACATGAAGAACATCTTAAAGCTGAAGCTAATGGCAATCTCATGCCAAATATCATCATGGCCCTTAAACAAGATCGGAATCAAGACCCTCGCCGATATAATAATCCAACTGTCAATGAAGTTGCTGTCGTATTTGAAAATGACAATGGAGAGCCACCATTGCATCGTGATATTTTAATACATTTAAAACCTGACCTCAAAAATCCTTTGGCTCCAAGAACACAACAGGTCAGCATTCTACACAGTAATTTAGATGCTTTACTCTATCCTTTATTTTTCCCTTACGGAGACCAGGGCTGGCATGATGGACTCAAACATCAAGGGCAAAGTCCACGCAGGATTACACAACTGCAATATTATTGCTATGTGCTGTCTGTCCGTAATCTGTTTAATCCAATCCTGAATAGTGGCAAACTCACTCAGCAGTACTTAGTGGATGCTTATGTGAAAATTGAGGCTAATCGCCTAAATTATATCCGTCAACACCAAAAGGATTTGAAAGTAGAGGATTATTGCGTACTCCAGGAACATCTCCAGAAAAAATCCATTGAGAAGGGCATCCCCATTGGAAAAACGGTCATTTTACCATCTTCGTTTGAAGGCGGTACCAGGATGCCATGGCTATTGTGACTAAATATGGTCGCCCTGATCTATTCATCACCATGACCTGTAATCCGAAATGGAGTGAGATTACTCTGAATTTGGAACCTTGGCAGCGTGTGGAACACAGACCTGATTTGGTAGCACGTGTTTTCAAAATAAAACTGGAAGCACTCTTGAAAGACATTCACAACAGATTATTTGGGAAAGTTTGCGCTATGGTTCATGTAATTGAATTTCAAAAACGTGGCCTTCCACATGCTCACATTTTAATTATTCTAGACAGCAACTCCAAATTAAGAACTAAGGAGGACGTAGACAATACCGTCTGGGCAGAAATTCCTCATCCTACCGACTACCCTCAGCTCCATAAAATTGTTATGCAACACATGATACATGGTCCCTGTGGGAACACAACCACAACTCTCCCTGTATGGATAATGGAAAGTGTACGAAAGGTTTCCCAAAAGATTTACAACCATCTACCATCAATGCTAAGGATGCCTATCCTACTTATCGCAGATCCATGGGTCCTTCATTTGAACACCATTCCAAGATGATTAATAATTCTTGGGTAGTGCCATACAATCCTTTCCGATTATTAAAATACAAGTGCCATATTAATGTCGAAGTTTGTGGTTCCATTCAAAGTGTGAAATATTTATTTAAGTACGTGTATAAAGGACATGATAAAGCCAATCTTGAAATTTGCCAGATGAACATCCACATGATGAAACACATCAATTCATGGATTCAAGATATGTTAGTGCACCAGAGGCAGCTTGGAGAATCTTTGCTTATCCTATGCATAAGCAATCTCATAGCATAATTTGCCTTGCCGTCCATCTACCTCATTCTCAACAACTCTATTTTCATGAGGATGACTCCATTCCAAACATCAAACAAAAGCTTCATACCAATTCTACACTTATGGCCTACTTTAATCTTAATAAGGGGGATCACAAAGGGGCAGAGGATGAAGGACGGGATCTCCACCAGCAAAACCGTTCGCTTTGTGAACTTCCACCCATCTACCCAGCTTTGCTAAACTCACTGCTTATATACTGTGCTTATAATGTGTGTTAGGTACGCTTTGTGAACTTCCACTCATCTACCCAGCTTTGCTAAACTCACTGCTTATATACTGTGCTTATAATGTGTGTTAGATACGCTTTGTGAACTTCCACCCATCTACCCAGCTTTGCTAAACTCACTGCTTATATACTGTGCTTATAATATCTATATCTACTTTATAATTGCCGTAGGCATTTTTGTGTCGGACCCCGAAAACGCCGTGGCTTTGTCACTATGTGACGTCACCACGTGCGAGGCATGGCCCGCGTAGCGGGCATTGCGACCCCTCGCCGCTGTCATCCCGCTCCGGAGCAGCTGCTGTCAGCACATGCTGACACAGTGCTCCGGAGCCTGTGCCCCTGTGCCCCTGTCATCCCGCTCCGGAGCAGCTGCTGTCAGCACATGCTGACACAGTGCTCCGGAGCCTGTGCCCCTGTGATCCCGCTCCGGAGCAGCTGCTGTCAGCACATGCTGACACAGTGCTCCGGAGCCTGTCATACTTACCACCAGATCGCACCCGCCTCCGTCTTCCTGCATGTTCCTCTGTCCTCCGTATTCCGCCCGCTATCTTCTATGTCGCCGCCCCGTACATATTGAAACCAAGATGGCGGCCGGGAAGTATCACGAGAGTTCCCGGCCGCCATCTTGGTTTCGCCCTGTTCACAGTGGCGACATGCAAGATGGCGATGGAAGTAAGTATTTCGCCGCCACTCTCCCCCGCTCCCTGACCACTCTGCCCCCCGGCCTCTGCTGACCACTCTGTCCCCCTTGATCTCCGCTGACCACTTTGCCCCCCTGGCCGCTGCTGACCACTCTGCCCCCCGACCTTCGCTGACCACTCTGCCCCCCCCCCTTGGGCCTACGCTGACCACTCTGCCCCCCCCCGTTCTCTGCTGACCACTCTGCCTTCCATCCTCCGCTGATAAACTCTGCCCTCCGTCCTCCGCTGACCACTCTGCCCTCCGTCCTCCGCTGACCACTGAGCCACTGTACAGTGCTGACCACTGAGCCACCGTACAGTGCTGACCACTGAGCCACCGTACAGTGCTGACCACTGAGCCACCATATACAGTGCTAACCACTGAGCCACCATATACAGTGCTAACCACTGAGCCACCATATACAGTGCTGACCACTGACCACTGTACAGTGCTGACCACTGATCTACTGTACATGCTGACCACTATCTACTGTACAGTGCTGACCACTGAGCCACCGTACAGTGCTGACCACTGAGCCACGGTAGAGTGCTGACCACTGATCCACCATATACAGTGCTAACCACTGAGCCACCATATACAGTGCTAACCACTGAGCCACTATACAGTGCTGACCACTGAGCCACCGTACAGTGCTGACCACTGAGCCACCGTACAGTGCTGACCACTGAGCCACCGTACAGTGCTAACCACTGAGCCACCATATACAGTGCTAACCACTGAGCCACCATATACAGTGCTAACCACTGAGCCACCGTACAGTGCTAACCACTGAGCCACCATAAATCTACTCTATAATTGCCGTAGGCAAAATCGTGTCGGACCCCGAAATCGGCGTGGCTTTGTCACTATGTGACGTCACCACGCGCGAGCAATGGCCGCAAAGCGGCCATTGCGAGTCGCTGGCCGAAAATAGAACCAGAGGCTCGGCCACAAACTTAGCGATTTACCGCTGAGGTAGCGCGAGCAATGGCCGCGAGGCCAATGCGAGTCGCTACCTCAGCCGCCGCACCTGCCGCAAGTCCCCCTATACTTTCTATGGGGATCCATTGCGAGTCGCTGTGTAGCGCGAGCAATGGCCGCGAGGCCATTGCGAGTCGCTACCTCAGCCGCCGCACCTGCCGCAAGTCCCCCTATACTTTCTATGGGGATTACCGCAACCGCACCGCAAGTGTAACGGTTATGCGGCGAACGCGGCAGATGCGGTTACACTTGCGGCGCGGTTGCGGTAATCCCCATAGAAAGTATAGGGGGACTTGCGGCAGGTGCGGCAAGTGCGGTTTTGCACTTGCGGCAAGTGCGGTCGCGAAAAAAACCGCAGTCAGCCGCGTTTTTTTTCGCGGCCGCACCTACCGCAAGTGCAAAACCGCATTTGCCGCACCTGCCGCAACTCCCCCTATACTTTCTATGGGGATAACCGCGCCGCAAGTGTAACCGCATCTGCCGCGTTTGCCGCATACGGTTACACTTGCGGCGCGGTTGCGGTAATCTCCATAGAAAGTATAGGGGGACTTGCGGCAGGTGCGGCAAGTGCGGTTTTGCACTTGCGGCAGGTGCGGCCGCGAAAATCTTAAAAAAAAATTAAAAATAACAAATAAAAAATAAATAAATAAATAAATATAAAAATAACAATTACTGCTAATAATAATGCTATTAATGCTAATATTAATGGTAATAATGCTAATAATAATCATATTAAGGCTATTCAAAATGCTATTAATGCTAATAATATTGCTATTAATGCTATTAATAATGCTATTAATGCTATTAATAATACTATTAATAATGCTATTAATGCTATTAATAATACTATTAATGCTATTAATAATACTATTAATGCTATTAATAATGCTATTAATGCTATTATTCTATTAATAATGCTATTAATAATGCTATTAATGCTATTAATAATGCTATTAATAATGCTATTAATGCTATTAATGCTAATATTAATGCTATTTGTATTATTAATGCTATTAATGCTAATAATGCTATTACTGCTAATAATAATGCTATTAATGCTAATAATTATGCTATTAATGCTAATATTAATGCTAATAATGCTAATAATAATGCTATTAATACTATTAAGGCTAATAATCATGCTATTTATGCTATTCAAAATGCTATTAATGCTAATAATATTGCTATTAATGCTATTAATAATGCTATTAATAATACTATTAATGCTATTAATAATGCTATTAATGCTATTAATAATGCTATTAATGCTATTAATAATACTATTAATGCTATTAATAATGCTATTAATGCTATTAATAATGCTATTAATGCTATTAATAATGATATTAATGCTATTAATAATACTATTAATAATGCTATTAATTATACTATTAATGCTAATAATGCTATTAATAATGCTATTAATTCTATTAATAATGCTATTAATTGTATTATTAATGCTATTAATAATGCTATTAATGCTATTAATACTATTAATGCTATTATTTGTATTATTAATGCTATTAATGCTATTAATAATGCTATTAATGCTAATAATAATGCTATTACTGCTAATAATGCTATTAATGCTAATAATTATGCTAATAATGCTAATAATAATCATATTAACGCTATTAATAATGCTATTAAGGCTAATAATCATGCTATTTATGCTATTCAAAATGCTATTAATGCTAATAATATTGCTATTAATGCTATTAATAATGCTATTAATAATGCTATTAATGCTATTAATACTATTAATGCTATTAATAATATTATTAATGCTATTAATAATATTATTAATGCTATTAATTCTACTATTAATGCTATTAATTCTATTAATAATGCTATTACTGCTAATAATAATGCTATTAATGCTAATAATGATGCTATTAATGCTAATATTAATGCTAATAATGCTAATAATAATGCTATTAATGCTATTAATAATACTATTAAGGCTAATAATCATGCTATTTATGCTATTCAAAATGCTATTAATGCTAATAATATTGCTATTAATGCTATTAATAATGCTATTAATAATACTATTAATGCTATTAATAATGCTATTAATGCTATTAATAATGCTATTAATGCTATGAATAATGCTATTAATGCTATTAATAATACTATTAATGCTATTAATGCTATTAATAATGCTATTAATGCTATTAATAATGCTATTAATGCTATTAATAATACTATTAATAATGCTATTAATTATACTATTAATGCTAATAATGCTATTAATAATGCTATTAATTCTATTAATAATGCTATTAATTGTATTATTAATGCTATTAATGCTATTAATAATGCTATTAATGCTATTAATACTATTAATGCTATTAATGCTATTATTTGTTATTATTAATGCTATTAATGCTATTAATAATGCTATTAATGCTAATAATAATGCTATTACTGCTAATAATGCTATTAATGCTAATAATTATGCTATTAATGCTAATATTAATGCTAATAATGCTAATAATAATCATATTAACGCTATTAATAATGCTATTAAGGCTAATAATCATGCTATTTATGCTATTCAAAATGCTATTAATGCTAATAATATTGCTATTAATGCTATTAATAATGCTATTAATGCTATTAATAATGCTATTAATGCTATTAATACTATTAATGCTATTAATAATACTATTAATGCTATTAATAATGCTATTAATGCTATTAATAATATTATTAATGCTATTAATTCTACTATTAATGCTATTAATTCTATTAATAATGCTATTAATGCTATTAATAATGCTATTAATTGTATTATTAATGCTATTAATAATGCTATTAATGCTATTAATAATGCTATTAATGCTATTAATGCTAATATTAATGCTATTAATTGTATTATTAATGCTATTAATAATGCTATTAATGCTAATAATAATGCTATTACTGCTATTAATACTGCTATTACTGCTAATAATAATGCTATTGCTAATATTATTGCTATTGATGATGCGATTATTATTTAAAAATCTTTAAAAAAAAATAAACATATTCTAGAAACCCGATGCATTTGCATCGGCTCATGGTGGGTTTACACACACCAATCATTGTATCCAATATCTGAACCAATCTCTGGTTGCAGTGAAATCATGGACAGATTGCTCCATGTTGTACACAGCCACAAAATGGAACTATGTGTCCATGATTTCACTGCAACCAGAGATCTGTTCAGATATTGGATACAATGATTGGTGTGTGTAAACCCACCATCACAGCTAGTATGTTTATATTTTCTTACCTTTCATGTCTCTGCTTTTCACCATTCCTCATGATCAGTGTTGCATGACCTAGAGTTAGTTCTCCAGCTTCTTCCCATTTTTATTACCTCTGTGTAACCCCCATCATCTGCTCACTTCTTCCACACCCAGCCACTAATCAACACCTGAAACTTCTTTAGCAACAGATATATTCAGAACCACAAGTCTGATCCAGACTTTGTCTGATCCATGTATCTTTCAAACTACATTTTCTAAGTACAATACTTAGAAATAAACTAGAAATGGACTGGAAAAGACTGGCAGGTAAAGGAATATAAATCTCCCACAATGTTTCCATTCTAATCTCTACCACCCTTACTACTTCACTTCATATTAACTCCTTCAATCCCTTCCACAAATAAGGAACTAGTCATCAGTCCACCCTTCCTCTCCACCCATCTTACCTCCTCTTCACTACTATTTCTCCCCATACTGGCTGCATCACCTTGTCCTCGGCTCCACCATCCTGTCCCGGACTGCTAGATCTCGTCCCCAGCCACATCTCCCCTGGACTGTAGCTCATACCTTGATGGCATTCCACCCCGGACTGAACCCTGGATGCCTCACCTGTCCCACGGCTGCTCCATCAGCCAACCCAGCATTCGCCTCTGTCAACCCCGACTGCCTCGACTGATCCCCCAACTTCCCCATCTGACCCATCCATCCGACCCCCCACCTTGCATCTCATCCCCGGTCATCACCTCATCCCGTGACCACTCCCCACTGATGACCATTCACCCACTACCACAACTTTCCCCACTCTGCGTCTGACCCCTGTTCCACACTCACTCCCTGTTCTCCGTATGCAATGTTCCCGCTACTACTTACTCTCACTCCCATCCTTCTCCACTTACTACTACCCCCACCTATCCCCCCTCCCAGCAACAAAATACTGCTCTCACCCTCCATCCTGCTGAACCACCTCACTCACTTCACCAACCTTTTCATTCACTTTCAATCCTCAATCACCAAACAAGCACACCCGCCTCGCAAGCTCTCATGCTCCCACCTGCTAACCCTCTGCCTACTCCTCCTCCTTGCCGGTGACATCTCCCCCAATCCTGGCCCCCCCGCAACATCCCCACAACAACCTTCATCCCGCGACCCACTGCCAACCCTCGCAACCTCACCACCACTAGCCCTCGCAACCCCACCAACATCAGACCCATTCCCTCAACCCATGCACCACCTACCACTTTACCCGGCGCACTCTGGAATGCCCGCTCAGTGTGCAACAAACTCCCTGACATCCATGATCTCTTTATCTCCAAGAAACTGTCATTCCTTGGCCTCACCGAGACCTGGCTCACCCCCTCCGACACGGCCTCCCCTGCTGCACTATCCTATGGCGGCCTCAGCCGGTCCCACACCCCCCCGTCCCTCTGGCAAACACGGCGGTGGAGTCGGCATACTGCTGTCCAACTCCTGTACCTTCAGCCCTATCCCCCAGCCCCCATCCGTCACTGTCCCCTCCTTCGAAGCCCACTCAGTCCGAATCTTCTCCCCCTGCAACCTCCAAATAGCCATCATCTACCGCCCCCCCGGACCCACCGCCTCATTCCTTGACCACTTCACCACCTGGTTACTTCACTTTCTCTCCACTGACATCCCCTCCATCATCATGGGCGACCTCAATATCCCCATTGACACTCCCCGCCCAGCCGCCTCCAACCTTCTTTCCTTGACCACTTCCTAGGGCTCTCCCAATGGTCCTCCTCTCCCACCCACAAACAAGGCCACACACTTGACCTCATCTTTACCCGCCTTTGCTCCCTCTCTAACCTCACAACCTCGGTACTCACACTGTCCGACCACCATCTCTTGACCTTCTCCGCCCTCTCCTCCCCTGCCACACTACCCCTTCTCCGCAAACTTGATCACCCTCGCCGAAACCTAAAAGATCTTGATCTTACTTTATTCTCTGAATCACTCCTCCCTCTCACCGACATACCCTGCGCTGACGACAGTGACATTGCCACCACCCTATACAACACCACCATAATGAACGCTCTCGACCTAGCCGCCCCCCTCACTCTCCATGCTCCACGCATTAACAGGCAACCCTGGCACACCACCCTCACTAAAAACCTGAGACGTGCATCCAGAGTTGCCGAGAGGAGATGGAAAATTCTCACACCCCCGAGCACTTTGCTCTGTTCAAGCAATCCATCACTGACTTCAAGACGGCACTTGCTACCACCAAGCAAGTGTTCTTCTCATCCCTTATAACCTCTCTGTCCCGCAACCCCAAACAGCTCTTCAAAACTTTCAACTCCTTACTTCGCCCGCCTGCTCCTCCCCCTTCTCCCCTCATCTCTGCTGAAGACTTTGCGACCTTCTTCAAGGAGAAGATCGACAAGATCAGAAGCAGCTTCGGTCCACTATCCCCACAACTCCCCTTCCCACCTACACTGCCCTCCTCCTCCATCAGCCACTTCCCCCCCATAACTGAAGACCAACTCTCCTCCTTCCTGTCAAAATCACACCTCACCACCAGCACCCACGACCCACTCCCATCCCAGCTCATTCCGAACCACACCTCCATTTTCATCCCAGCCCTCACCCACCTCTTTAACATTTCACTTAGCACTGGTACCTTCCCCTCAGCCTTCAAACACGCCCTAATCACGCCCATCCTAAAAAAAAAAACTCACTTGACCCTACCTCTGTCTCTATCGCCCCATATCTCTTCTCCTATTCGCCTCTAAGCTACTTGAACAGCACGTCCACTCCGAACTGTCCTCTCACTTCTCCTCGTGCTCCCACTTCGACTGCCTGCAGTCCGGCTTCCGACCCCTCCATTCCACCGAAACAGCCCTGACCAAAGTCGCCAACGACCTACTGACCGCCAAGAACAAACACCACTACTCCATCCTGCTACTCCTTGACCTGTCTTCCGCCTTCGACACGGTTGACCACTCCCTTCTTCTCCGGATCCTGGAACCCCTTGGCATAACCCACCTTGCCCTCTCCTGGATCTCCTCATTCCTAGCGGACCGGACCTTCAGCGTCTCGCACTCCCACACCTCCTCCTCACCCTACCCCCTTTCTGTCGGAGTCCCCCAAGGTTCGGTCCTGGGACCCCTACTTTTCTCCATCTACACTCTCGGCCTAGGGCAACTTATTGAGACCCATGGCCTCCAGTACCACCTCTACGCCGACGACACCCAAATCTACCTGTCCGGCCCTGACATCACCTCCCTACTCTCCAAAATCCCACAATGCCTTTCCGCCATCTCATCCTTCTTCTCTGCTCGCTTCCTTAAACTCAACATGGACAAAACTGAATTCATAGTCTTCCCCCCAAGAAATTCCACCCCACCTCCCAACCTATCCATCTGCATCAACGACTTCGCCCTCTCCCCAGTCCCCCAAGCCAAGTGCCTTGGGGTAATCCTTGACTCCTCCCTATCCTTCAAGCCCCACATCGAGGCTCTCACCACATCCCTCCGGCTCCAGCTCAAGAACATCTCACGGATCCGCTCCTTCCTCACCCACGACACCGCTAAAACACTCATCCATGCTCTTATCTCCCGCCTTGACTACTGCAACCTCCTTCTCAATGGCCTCCCGGCTAACTCCCTCACACCTCTCCAGTCTATCCTCAACTCTGCTGCCAGACTAATCTACCTGTCCTCCTGCTACTCTTGTCTCCCCCCTCTGCCAAGCCCTTCACTGGCTCCCCGTCTCCAAGAGATCCCAATTCAAAACACTGACCATGGTGTACAAAGCCATACACAACCTGGCCACACCATACATCTCCGACCTGGTCTCCCGATACCTACCCTCAAGCAACCTCCGCTCCTCCCAAGAACTCCTCCTCTGCTCCCCCCTCATCACCTCTTCGCACAACTGAGTCCAGGACTTCTCCCGGGCATCTGCCTTACTCAAACTCCCTGCCTGAACACGTCAGACACTCTCGTACCCTGAGTAGCTTCAAGTGCCACCTGAAGACTCACTTGTCCCGTCAAGCCTACAACCTGCCATGAGACCCAGGCGACCGCCCCATACCTGACATTCCCCCATCCTACTGTATCCTAACCCGTCCCTCTTAGACTGTGAGCCCTCGTGGACAGGGTCCCTGCTTCTTCTGTACCTGTACGTCCTGATCGCCTAGATTTAGTGTACTTGTTCTTTTCTCCCTCATCCTCATGTAAAGCACCATGGAACCTAACGGCGTTATATAAATAAATAATAATAATAATGAGGACGACCAACATGCTCATAAGTATTTTTAACCGCGAAATTCCTGAATGGTATGTTTGGGAACAAGGATCTTGGGAAAAAAGAAAACGATCATGTAGCTCTATTATTGGCAGAATGTATACTGTAAGTCTCAAAGACCAGGAACGCTACTATTTACGGTTGTTGTTATTGCATGTGAAAGGTGCAACCAGTTTTGAGAGTCTTAAAACGGTCAATGGAGTCATACATCTAACCTTCAAAGAAGCAGCATTAGCACTTGGATTACTATTCGATGAGAGTGTCTGGAGAAATACCTTACTTGATGCCTGTATTCTTAATATGCCTGCACAGCTTCGCGACCTTTTGCCTATATCTGTATATTTGGTCCTCCAGCTAATCCTCTTGAGTTGTGGGATGAATTTAAAGAACACTTTGTACAAGACTACTGCCGTGCATACCACTCCAACATTGAAGACTGTATAAATTGTGAAGGATATGCTATGACAGATGTCCAAGATGTTCTAAAAGTTCACGGGAAAAGTTATACTGATCTCAATTTAACACGCCCAGCTAAGAAACCACAACTGCTCCCGCAGTATAATAAGGATTATGAGCTAACAATAGCTGCTGAGATATAGCTACTCTCAATGAGGAACAACTTTTGGCCTTTGATACCATTAATCAGGCTTTAGAAGACAATAATGTAACATCCAAGTGCTTTTTCCTTGACGGTCCTGGTGGCAGTGGAAAAACCTATCTATATCATCTCCTCCTACATCTTCTAAGGGGACAAGGAAACATCGTATCACCTGCTGCCACTACAGGAATTGCAGCTAATTTACTACAAGGGGGACGACCAATACATTCTCTCTATGGCATTCCAATACCTGTGAATGAAACATCTGTTTCCAGGATTAAAAATGATACCAATGCGGCTAAGCATTTGCATAATACGAAACTTTTTATTATTGATGAGTGCACAATGCCATCTAAACATGCCTTGAATGTCATCGATAGACTTTTACGAGACATCATGATAACGAATGTGGCTAAGAAAGAGAAAACACCTTTTGGAGGAAAAGTTATTGTTCTTGGAGGAGATTTTAGACAATGTCTTCCTGTTATTGCTCATGGATCAAGAACAGATATTGTAGAGAGCTGTATTAAATATTCACAAACATGGCAACTTTTTGCTCGACTGCTGCTTATCAACAACATGCGCTCCATTGATCCTGAATACAGCAGTTGGTTGCTTCGACTAGGAAATGGACAGCTGTCAAATGAAGATAACCTTGGAGACGATGTCTTTGAAATTCCTCCAGACATGGTGTGCACTGGCGGTTTAATCACTGATATTTTTGGAGATAAACTTTCTTTTGATGTGAATAGAGAGAGCATAAATATTGCTGCTTCTCATGCTATTTTATGTCCAAAAAATGAAGACGTTGAGAAAGTCAATTCTAACGTCACAGATCGCTTGCCAGGTGACTATAGTGAATATATCAGTGATGATTCCATCGATCCTGATGAAGCTGATGACCTCGACCAATACCCAGTGGAATTTTTAAATTCACTAACACCAACTGGAATGCCTTCACATTGGCTAAAACTTAAAGTTGACAACATTGTCATGTTATTACAAAACATCAACACCAAGAAAGGTCTCTGCAATGGTACTCGGCTGATTGTCACTGCGTTACATGCCAATATCATACAAGCTAAAGTAATTTGTGGCTCAGCAGCAGGAAATGTGGTATTCATTCCACGAATTGATTTGTGTCCATCAGAGACTGGATTACCTTTCAAATTACGACGTAGACAATTTCCGATTAAGCCAGCATTTGCAATGACCATTAATAAATCCCAAGGGCAGACCCTCAATCGAGTTGGGATATATCTACCAGAACCAGCATTTTCCCATGGTCAACTCTATGTTGCATTTTCCAGAGTCAAACAGCGTTGTAATGTCAGGGTCAAAGTGGTCAATACACCACTTCAAGGACAATTACTGCCTCATAGTCCCAAAGTTTTTACACGAAATATTGTGTATAAAAATGTTTTAGTTTAAAAAATTTTTTTGTTTTAGTTTAGTCAGATATATTTAGTTTAGTGATAGATAATAGGACAAAACAAAAAACAAAAAAAATTAGTTTAACCATAGATACATAGATTTCAAGTACTTATTTAGGAAATAGCCACATAACATATATGGTTTTTAGTTTTACATCTTAAATCCTTTATTTAGACAGTTCATAGTATATATATATATATATATATATATATATATATATATATATATATATATATATATATATCAACACACATTTAGTATAAGATGATAGATGTGTATCATCCAAATTTATGGATCTGGTGATATGAACCACAATCTTAAGCTTCAGCACTATAGGTGCTGAGAAATTTGCATTTCTTTTTTCACCGGGAGAGGTTTTTGTGAACAGCTGAGAGACGGGTGGGATGGCTGTTCACACACATCTCCATCTCAAGGTGTGTTCTGTACATATAGATAGGTTCAAAGATAGATAGAAAATTAGAGCTTTAGCTTTAACAACAGCATTTTTCAACTATTTGTGGAAGTTTTGGTGGAAAAAAAAACAATTTCTGCACTTGCTCCCTAAGGCCTCATCTACAGCACACTTGCCGTAAGCTGTATGCAATTTGTATTGAATTTGTGGTTCACTTGCAGCAGGTGCCACATACGTGGTTACGGCAGTTTCGGCCACAAAAAACGCACTGACCTGCGGTTTTGTAGCGGCTGCATTTCGTGCACCTGCCGAGGCCATGTGTGCCGCATTTATGGCAGGTTAACCGCAAGTTCCATATACATTGCATCAGAATTGCTGCAAGTGTGTCGCAAGTAAGCCCTTAGGTGTCAAGTGCGGAAATTGTATTTATTATATCCCCACCTTCTACAAATAGCTGAAAAATGCTGCTCTAAAACAGCTTTTAGTCTTCATAAATAGGAATTAGTTAGAGTAGGGACCCATCAGACGTAGGGCCACCTTGACATGGTTTATGGGCAAACACAAACTGGCTGATACGCACAATATCAATATTGATTTTTTAAATCAAGCTACTTACTGAGTATCAAGTATTAACCAGTCGGTGTACCAAGAGCCCTACAATATAATAATTAAATTGTCCACAAATGATATTCATCCTACAACTATACATAGTTGATGAATAGATATCATCAATTAATTGTATGATTCTTAATTTTTAAAAAATAAACTATATATAGATTCTAGACTACCCGATTCTTTAGAATCGGGCCGCCATCTAGTCAGTAATAATCAGACAGAATTCTATAGCAAGATCAGGAGGGCAGAGAACAGCCATCAAACATCACACTGATAATGCCTTCTTCTATTTAATAAAAAAAGATCTGGAGGCAGATCTTCCAGGTAACATCCACTCCATAGCCTGGAAGATACATATACATAGAATGATAAAAGATGATTTATCCACAACACTTCTGATTTGTGGCATACAAGTAGAACTTTTTTCAGTATTCTATAACCTGTACTCCCATATTAAAAGTTTGATCAATTCTTAAAGGGAATCTATCACATTTGACCTAACTCATTGCTGGCCATTTCAGAACTCTCCAGTGCTTTGTTTCAATCCATTTTCAGGCTGCAGGTGATGCTATTCACTTATTTCTCAGCACTGTTAAAAGGTGGCTCAGAGGAATAGGGCCTCTTAACAGCTGTCGTTATAAGGCATAACTTCGAACATTAGAGAGTTAAATAAACAATTTTCTGGAAATTAAATAAAGGGGCTTATTGGAATCCATATAAAGCTTTGGATAGGGACATGGGGAAGCAGTTAGGATCCTTTTAATGATTCAATAGATCATCAAGATTGATCTTCAAAAACTCTTTTCCAATGCAGGTGTTTTTGCTGCAGTTAGTTTGAATAATGATTTTAAACTGCATTCCATATTGCCAAACATATCTGTGAAGTGGAATGACTAATAAAAAAAAAATATGCCCAGAAACAAATTTATAAAAAATACAATTTAATTTAATAATGTGTTGCTGACATTTACATTATATCCATTTTGTGGCCACAGTGAAATACTGGTTTTCATTTCAAGTGAACCTGTCAGGTGGTTTATGCCTCCCCACATATCACCATCTGTCCCTGCAGCTTCATAGTACTATTCTAATCAACCCTGTCTGAGCTCATAGTGTAATGTTATAGGTGAAAAACAGCATTTATAGACTTACATTTCCTTATGTAAATGAGGCAGTGTGTAGACACCTTGGAGTATATAAATGATCTGACATGTTCCCTTTAACTCACTGCCAACTGCTCTGTATAAAGGATATGTGTGATGTAATGACCATGTGACCATAATGAGCGGAGCTAAGTAAGCAAAATCATTAAGAACTGTTAACTATTAACCTTCCAGATGACTGCTTAACTGTTTTTGCCCAGATAGATTATGAAAATATATAAATTGTTAAAATGCTTTTTTGGGATGAATACGTTTTTTTTAAAGGTTATTAATGAACACTACATGATCTAAATGACATTGGGGGTGGTTTAATAACAACAAAAAAAAAAAAAAAAAAAAAAGAAAGAACATGACAGGTTCCCGTTAACTGTTACAAAAAAAGAACATGACAGGTTCCCATTAACTGTTCTAAATCAAAGTATATCAAGCATAACACATGCTGGTTTTAAGAAAACTTTTTTATAGTTTCTTTTATTTATTATACTATCAGCTAAAGCTCCATACACACTAGTGTTACTTGCATAACATGCTCATTTATATATGGTGAGCTCATGTGTAATCCCATGCTTGGCATTTGCTTCTCCTCAGGCTGAGTTCACACAATATGTTTCCTCTTTGTTTAGCACTCATGTACTTGCATTTCAACACCCCAAAAAACCTGCATTCAATAGCATAGTCTACCATGCTACAAAGACAATAGGTTAAAATATAGACACCACCAGAAAGAGGGTCAAATGGAACTCAAAGTTTTATATATAAGGCTCCGATTGCAATCAAAGTTATGTATATCGTACATCTAACAACCAGGATAACCTCAGTGCCAAGTGGGAGATTGAAAGTTGTATAAACCAATCTTAGGCCCCTTTCACATCAGCGTTTTTTTTAAATCGCGGCAGATGCGGTGAAAAAAACGCATCTGCCGCGATTACCGCATACCGTCTGCACGGTTGTGGCACAGTTGCGGCAAGCCCCATACAATGTATAGGCGGGCTTGCGGCAGATGCGGCAAGTGCGGTTTTGGCACTTGCGGCAGGTGCGGCCGCGAAAAAAACCGCGGTCAGCCGCGTTTTTTCGTGGCCGCACCTGCCGCAAGTGCCAAAACCGCACTTGCCGCATCTGCCGCAAGCTCGCCTATACATTGTATGGGGCTTGCCGCAACCGTGCCGCAAGTGCAGCCGGTATGCGGTAATCGCGGCAGATGCGTTTTTTTCACCGCATCTGCCGCGATTTAAAAGAAACGCTGATGTGAAAGGGGCCTAAGAGATCATGTATGTCAAGTGATGGCATTAGAGATATGACGTCGTTTAAAATAGTAAAATAGTGCCAGATTAATCATAGTGAGTATGGGGCCCGAGTGGTAATAACAGTATAGCTACTGTTGTAGCTAATATATAACACCAAAAGGAGTCAGGCCAAATCAATTGCAATTCATTATTTATTGTAAAAGAAACACCACGTAAAACTGACAATATACAATGGTACACAGAAGGAGGACCACTTGCCAAAGTTCAACCACAATAGTATTCACAATGGTAATCAGATTAGTATTCAATCCTCAGGTACAGCTTTATCCATAAAACATTAGTGCCCCAAATGGGTGCACAGTATACCTCATGAGGATGACACATTACATATAAGCCAAGGGTCCCATTTACCTTCCTGTGACCGCCCCTGACGCGTTTCGCACCAGCTTCTTCTGAGGAGGGTGGTCATATGGAGGAGAGATCGCTTATTTATAGTGTGTACAATCAGACGATCCCTCCCACGGACCTCCGGTCCGAAACCGGAAGTCACATGGACCGGGACGTCACATCCTGTTTACCCGCGTTGCCTAGCACCTCGCGGCATCATATCTCGGCGTCCTGGCCAATAGTATACCAGCGCCGCGTCATTCTGGCTGCCACGCCCCCCGTGACGCCGACGTGCGGACCGCCCCCGGACGACACCCAGCGCCATCACGCAACCTCCTCCTCTCCATTACAGAGAGGCCGGAGATCACATGGGAGGCTACAGAGCACGCCCCGAGGCAGCCCGGTCGGAAGCACACAGAGGGAATTGGCCGCGGTACCATGGCAACACCTAACAGTTAGATACATAATGATCAATATCAAAACTAGAAATTTACAATAAGGGAAAGCCAATGAATAGCATATTACGTATATACCAGGGTGTATGCAGCAATTCTTTTTACAGCAGCAAAATTACATAACACACATAATCCAATCACATAACCATGGTTTATAATACAGTGACATATAATTTAATCAGTTACATAAGATATAAAACATTTTAAAGTGCAAGTGCCAAGTGTATATAATGATCTAATTCAGTAGATCTATAGATGTGCTATTTAATTCATAGATACCATGCTCTCATCCATTCATACATACATCCACCGGCCGGTGACAGTCACTACCCAACTCACAATCAATAATATATTTTATTAAGATACATAAATACGCAAATTAAGGTAATTGGTATATCACTGCTGCATTTTCGGAAAGGCTGCATATATTCTTCATTGGGTTCCCCTAAAACAGGAAAAAATTTTTTTTAAGTAAAACATGAATAAAACATAAATAAAAAAGCACACACCAATATTAATATAAAATGATTATTTATTAAAATCAATCCTACTAAACTACAAGAATGGGGCAAAACTGAGGATATCATTTAAGCCATGTGGGCGAACACATCCCACCTTCATTATCCATCTGGCTTCTAATTGTGCGAGACTCTTCTTTAGATCTCCCCCTCGGATGTTTTGGTGTATTTTATCAATGCCAAAAGCCTTTAGTAAGTTCGCATTGCAGCCATGAGTGATTTTAAAGTGCCGTGCTATAGGTTTCAGGAGAGATAAATCTTCTACTGTTTCTGCTTTGATGATATCAAGGACATGCTCTCTAATTCTTACTTTAATTTGTCTACAAGAAAACTCTTCACTTGCAAGAAACTACAGTGTTACCACACAAATACAGATTCACCAATCAAGACAGATACAAATGAAGTACTGGGCCATGTCTCTCATGAACATTAAGATACTGAAATGAGGCAGTTATGGCTGAGGTTTTGTGATGTATCCTTCTTGTAATAAAAAATCATAAATTTTGCGGGTTTTATTAACATCAATCTTTATAAGTGCTCGAGCTTGTGCTAGCCGTAAGCTTCCTTGTTTGTTGCACTCATTGACAAGGGCAGCCTTATACTCCAGATAAGCTCCAGGAACCAACCTCACCACCTGGCACAGCTGTAAAACAAAACACAAGGGTTTAGGAAAGGATTCTTGGTGTTCATGTTGAGAGTAAAGGCTTCTTTGCAACATATACTTTTTTATTCATCGTCATGTACACGAGCAGAAGAAGGAACCCTGAGTTGGTAAGAAGCACTGGTTTCTTCTCACCCATCCATTACATGGACATTGTAAGGGAATGAAAAGAACAGCAGGACACACTATAACAATTAGGTAACAGTATCTAGGCATGAGAACTCATGGATTAATTTACTAAAGATGAGAAATGAATTACAGCATCTAACAAAGGAATAAATATGTGATCATTTTAAAACAACCATTTTAATTAAGAGAAAGAGATAGCTCTCTCTCCAACATCTCTATCTACACACACACAGATACAGTGTTGGCCAAAAGTATTGACACCCCTGCAATTCTGTCAGGTAATACTCAGTTTCTTCCTGAAAATGATTGCAATCACAAATTCTTTGGTATTATTAGCTTCATTTAATTTGTGTTCAATGAAAAAACACAAAAGAGAATGAAGCAAAAAGCAAAACATTGATCATTTCACACAAAACTCCAAAAACGGGCCGGACAAAAGTATTGGCACCCTCAGCCTAATACTTGGTTGCACAACCTTTAGCCAAAATAACTGCGATCAACAGCTTCCGGTAACCATCAATGAGTTTCTTACAATGCTCTGCTGGAATTTTAGACCATTCTTCTTTGGCAAACTGCTCCAGGTCCCTGATATTTGAAGGGTGCCTTCTGCAAACTGCCATTTTTAGATCTCTCCACAGGTGTTCTATGGGATTAAGGTCTGGACTCATTGCTGGCCACCTTCGAAGTCTCCAGTGCTTTCTCTCAAACCATTTTCTAGTGCTTTTTGAAGTGTGTTTTGGGTCATTGTCCTGCTGGAAGACCCATGACCTCTGAGGGAGACCCAGCTTTCTTACACTGGGCCCTACATTATGCTGCAAAATTTGTTGGTAGTCTTCAGACTTCATAATGCCATGCACACGGTCAAGCAGTCCAGTGCCAGAGGCAGCAAAGCAACCCCAACACATCAGGGAACCTCCGCCATGTTTGACTGTAGGGACAGTGTTCTTTTCTTTTAATGCCTCTTTTTTTCTCCTGTAAACTATGTTGATGCCTTTGCCCAAAAAGAGAGAACATTCTTCCAAAACGTTTTAGGCTTTCTGAGGTAAGTTTTGGCAAACTCCAGCCTGGCTTTTTTATGTCTCGGGGTAAGAAGTGGGGTCTTTCTGGGTATCCTACCATACAGTCCCTTTTCATTCAGATGCCGACGGATAGTACGGGTTGACACTGTTGTACCCTCGGACTGCAGGTCAGCTTGAACTTGTTTGGATGTTAGTCGAGGTTCTTTTTCCACCATCCGCACAATCTTGCTTTGAAATCTTTCGTCAATTTTTCTTTTCCATCCACATCTAGGGAGGTTAGCCACAGTGCCATGGGCTTTAAACTTCTTGATGACACTGCACACGATAGACACAGGAACATTCAGGTCTTTGGAGATGGACTTGTAGCCTTGAGATTGCTCATGCTTCCTCACAATTTGGTTTCTCAAGTCCTCAGACAGTTCTTTGGTCTTCTTTCTTTTATCCATGCTCAATGTGGTACACACAAGGACACAGGACAGAGGTTGAGTCAACTTTAATCCATGTCAACTGGCTGCAAGTGTGATTTAGTTATTGCCAACACCTGTCAGGTGCCACAAGTAAGTTACAGGTGCTGTTAATAACACAAATTAGAGAAGCATCACATGATTTTTCCAACAGCGCCAATACTTTTGTCCACCCCCTTTTTTATGTTTGGTGTGGATTTATATCCAATTTGGCTTTAGGACAATTCTTTTTGTGTTTTTTCATTGAAGACAAATTAAATGAAGATAATAATACCAAAGAATTTGTGATTGCAATCATTTTCAGGAAGAAACTGAGTATTATCTGACAGAATTGCAGGGGTGTCAATACTTTTGGCCACAACTGTATGACCCCCATTCTGGTAAATGTGTTCACCACCCTGGTATATATACCTCATTCAGGTGTATATGTTCCCCATCCTGGGCCCAATCTGGTTTATAGGTTACCCATAATGGACCCATTCTTGTGTATATACCTCACATCACACTGCACACATAAAAATACAATTCTATTCACCACCCCTTCGCTGCCTTGGTGGATGGTGTTCTCTTCTAATCCCAGCAACAGACTTCACTGAATAAGAGCAGAACTTGACGTCAATGCCACGCGGGCCCAATTACACAGACGTCAGCTGCCGGGATATTCACTGCTCCTCAGTTCTGGGATTATGGGTAGGATAAGCAGTGAATATTACTTTTCTTTAACAGTAGGCATAGTGCTGGCTCCTGCCTCCTGAGGCCCGCTCGTATGCTGCCGCCTCACCACAGCCAGGCACATTCGAACCGTAAGATGTAGACCGTCAAAGGTAGGGAGTGTCTTAAAGTCTGAAAAACACATTTTATATCTCCCACTCCCTCTCTAGATATATATATATATATATATATTTATATATTAATTTGTGTGCGAGTATATACAGTAGTGTTCAAAATAACAGTGGAGTTCTAAAACTTGAGTTAAACCCAAAATCTTTATAATAGTCTTTATTTCCATGTATTGGGAACCTTGCACACTGTTTTATAATCAAAACATGAAGAGCATTGTATATAATATTTAACCACATTACAGAAAAAACAAAAAACTGAACATTGCCCTGTTCATAAAAATATAAATATAGCAGCATCTGCATTAGTCTTTACAGACTCAAAACATGTTTGTTTGTTTTTTAGGATTTGGCATTCCTGTCTGTGAATCACTAACCTAACATTTTTTGTGTAACCAGTTTTTTAAAACTGCTTCCAATCTATGTTGCATAGAGTACCAACTTCTGGAGTGCGTCAACTGTTATTCCAGCCCAGGATGCTTTGAGTACATGCACAACGTATTTGCATTTATTGGCTTTGCTTCAGAAACATCATTTTTGATGTCAACTCAGAAGTGTTCTTTAGGATTAAAGTTCGGAGATTTACCTGGCCACTCCATAACCTCTATTTTGTTGGATCTGAGCCAAGAAATTGCTGGTTTACTGGTGTGTTTAGGGTCGTTGTCTTGTTAAAAGACCTATTCACACGACCAGCTTTCCCCTCAACTACTGTATCCTCCCTATCCCTTGAAGACTGTGAGCCCTCGCAAGCAGGTCCTCTTGCACCTTTGTGTGCCTTGTATTGTTCATAGTTATTGTACTTGTCTATATATGCCGCTTTTCACATGTAAAGGGCCATAAAATAAATGGCACTATAATAAATAATAATAATTTCCTCTTCAGCATAAGGCAACATGACCTCCAAGTATTTTGATATATGCAAACTGCTCCATGATCTCTGGTATGCGGTAAATCGGCCCATCCCATAGTAAGGGAAACGTGCCCATATCATGATGCTTGCACCACCATGCTTCACTGTTTTCACAGTGTACTGTGGCTTGAATTCAGAGCTTGGGGGTCGTCTGACAAACTGTCTGTGGCCCTTGGACCCAAAAAGAACAATTTTACTCTCATCAGTTCAAAAAATGTTTCTCCATTTCTCTTTAGGCCAGTTGTTATGTTATTTGGCAAATTGTATCCGCTTCAGTACATTTTTTTAATATTAGAACTTTTCGCTAATAGATTAGCTTCACACAGGCGTCTTCTATCACAGTACTCACAGGTAACTTTAGGCTGGCTTCACACTTGCAGATGCATCTGCAGCGTTTTGCAGATGCATCTGCAAGTATCAGCATGCAGACCACGGCCGTGGTGTGAATGCTCTCATTGATTCCTATATGTGAGCCGTAAGCAGGCGTATGCCTGCTTACAGATCACACTCTCCCGCCCGCACTATGGACGCGAGATGTTGCGTCCAAGGTGCGGGGCGGGAGTGTGTGATCTGTCAGCAGGCATACGCCTGCTTACGGCTCACATATAGGAATCAATGAGAGCATTCAGACCGCGGTGCGCCCTATTATAAACATAGGGACCGCGGTCTGCATGCTGATACTTGCAGATGTCTGCAAAACGCTGCAGATGCATCTGCAAGTGTGAAGGCAGCCTTAGACTCTCTTTGATCATTGGTTGAGCCTCTGCCATTCTTTGGTCCCTTAAAATGGTTATGTTCCATTTTCGTCCAGGTCTCTCTGGTTTTGCTTTCCATTTTAAAGCATTGAAGATCATTTTAGCTGAACAGCCCATCATTGTCTGTAAGTCTTTAATTTTATCCTCTCCAATCAACTTTTTAATCAAAGTACGCTATTCTTTTGAACAATGTATCGAACAACCCATATTTTTCAGGCTGTCAAGGAGGAACGCATGTACAACATGTGCTGGCTTCACCCTTAAATAATTTTCAAATGCACAGACTCAATAATATGCAGATCATGAATGCTGAGACTGTTGGATTTCTAAGAATATACTGCAACAACTGGTAAATTGTTTGACATGTTATACCAAAAACAGTGAGTAATCTGGTTAGTCATATTGGACTTTCATTTTGAACACTACTGTATATATGTAAACACTCCTTCACACATATTGAGCACTGTGTGAAAACAAATGGGAAAGGCCAGTCTGAGTTATTCATTACCATACCTCTTTCTCTTTATCATTCAGCTTTTCTGTCCCAGGAAGTCCAGTTAAGTCTAGAGGAGGAGCACTTCTTCTTCCTGTAACACGTTATTGTAATAGTTAAAGACAGTAACTGTTGCTAAAGCTTTTTTCACACATTCATTATCCAGCTGTGTACAGGGGATCAATATTTATTCTACAAATGTATAAAGCACTGTCATGGGAAAGGAAATCCTAAATTATCTACAGTGTACATGCTTCACTAATGATTATAATCAGACCAATGCAATACTTAATATTGTGTAACATTACAAGTGTGCATTGTGCTCTCTAAAACAGAACGAAAAACTATTCAAGCATCCTCGTCTATAAGACATTAATGAACATATGATCTCCCTTTAACTATATGGGTAAAACAAGTATGGACAGACTTCAGATTCCGGCCCCTATGTCAGCAGCACGGAGGAGAATTGCTCCCGATGCCCGCGGCCAATTACCTGCAAATAAAGCTGACAAGCAGCGGTGAAAGTTCCCACGGAGTGGAGAGGAGTTTTGGGGGATCGCGGGAGCAGCCGATGCATAGGTGGCTCCGGAGCAAGGATCGAGAAAAGGAGGAGCAAATATGCAAGGCAGCATCGGGAACCCCCAGCAAGATGGCAGTAAGCGGGAGGAGGAGGGACAAGCTACAAGTACAACAAAGACAGCACGAGCAGACAGAACGGGGAGGGAGGGGGGCGAGAGCTGGAGCGGGAGAGTGCAAGGGGAATCAGCAGCAGCACTCATGGTTGCCTGACAAGACAGCCACAGCCACAGAGCAGGCAATAGACTCAAATGATTTTGCATCTCTAGCCAGGGATCTGAAGGCACATCTGGCGGGAGTGCTTACAAAACACGGTGAGGGAAACCATTCAAGAGACTATGGTCGTTCTGCAAGAGGTAGTGGCTCAACATGGCAGTAGGCTCCATGAAGCCGGATAGCGCCTCTCAAAGGCGGAAGACAAGATCTTTAAGTTAGGACATGAACTGTCTGAGGCATCCAAACTGTCGCATTGGATGAGAGATAACAGGATAACTAGAGAACAGGTCACGTAGGAATAACCTGCGTCTGGTGGGCCTTCCTGAATCTATTCACCATAACCAATTAAATGACATATGCGAAAGAAACCTCACGCTAGGCATTAAAAACTCCTGCAGAGTTGAGAGCACCCCCACAGTCCAAGCTCCAGGGATCGCCCCCTGGACAGAGTAAAGAGACAAAAGCGACCTCCCCACCCAAAACCTCACCAAGTTATAACGAAATATCTAGATTACAAGGAAAAAGAATCCTTGTTGCAAACTTTCAAAAGATGCCGCCAACCTTTGATGCTTAGGGTACACGAAGTTGTCTTATTTAGCGACTATTCGTCAGAAGGGAGGGGGGAGGGATCAGAGGGCATTACAATATGGTGGCATGATATTGGTTTTAAGGAATCAGAACTCTGGGTTTAGGGGTAGTTGGTTATTTGTTAATCTGTTTGGGGATACGGGGAAGGGGTTATCATGGGAAAGGTTGCTGACCCTTAGGGGTATACTTCTACGATTATGACGATTTATAATACTTACACAAATTTTTGACAATGGTTAGATTGGTGACGTGGAACGTGAAGGGGTTGCGGTCTCCAGGTAAAAGGTCCATGATCCTCCGACACCTCAAAAAGTGTAGGGGGGATATTATTTTGTTACAAGACACTCATCTACACCACGATGAACTGTCCAGAATGCACAAACTGTGGGTAGGAGCAGTCTTTGGTTCAGGAGCAGTGGGACGGAAAGCCAGAGTAATGATATTAACACATAAATCTTTATCATTCAAGCTGGTATCTAGTGAGAGGGATGAGGAGGGAAGGCATATCAATATTGAGTTGGTGAGTCAGGGAATCATGTATAATATCCTCAATATATATTGCTCCGAACTCTGACCAGAAAATATTCCTGGCCAATCTCCGGGGAAAACGTTTGTATTCTGAAAAAAAGCCATATTATAGTAGGGGGGGGTGGGGACTTTAATTTAGTCATGTCCGCTGAGGGATATAGGCAGAGGGATCCTGGACGTCCACCAGGGGTGGGGAGGGAGGGCACAGTTCTCCAAGATTTCGCTCGAGATTTAGCAATTAGCGATATTTGGAGAGTGAGAAACCCAATGGGGAAAGAATTCACCCACTTCTCCCACCCCCATGGGGCATGGTCCAGGATAGACATGTTTTTGGTGGGTAACCAGACAATCCATAAAGTCACTGAAGCGGGCATAGAGAATATGGTAATATCTGACCATAGCCCAGTATCTCTGGAGCTAGCTGGCTGTTGCCCTAAAGGGCCTGACCATCTTTGGTGCTTCCCAACCTTTTTACAGGACGATCACAACTTAAAAAAATTGTTGGGAGAGTGGTGGACGGAATTTTCACTAGACAATCATTGTCACATAGATAATCCAAAATTGTTTTGGGAGACAGCGAAAGCAGTCATAAGAGGCAAAATTATAGCATATACCACAAATAAAAGAAGAAAGTTGGACACCCAATTTAAAATCTTAAGTGAAGATGTACGGTCATCATACCAAAGGTTTAAACACTCACCATCCCCAGCAACAAAAGGTAACTGGCAGAATCAAAAGAAAAACTTTGAGGACAGGGTTAAGCTGAAGGAAGCCATGTATAAATCGAGGTGGCAGGCCAGGCTTTATAGATTTGGGGATAAAGCGGGAAAAATATTGGCTAATTTGGCTAGGAGGAAAAAGGAGAATTTTGTGTACTCACCGTAAATTCCTTTTCTCTTAGCCTCTAATTGGGGGACACAGGACCGTGGGTGTTATGCTGCTGTCCACTAGGAGGCGACACTAAGCAGAATCTGCAAAAGAGTTAAGTGACTCCTCCTCTGCAGCATATACATCCTCGAGCAGGAAGTGCTTCTCCAGTTTTGTGCTAAAGCAGTAGGAGAATGAGCAGAAGAATGACAAGAATCACAGTAAAATAAGGCCTGTTAAGTAAACAGGCAGCCACATAATAACAGTAAGGTAAAAGCTGTAACCGAACAGGCAATTACGTAATAACAGTATAAGCAGGCCCGGAAAATAAACAGGCAACTATATAACCTCTCAGGAGTAAGATGAGAACCTAGTAACGGCCCGAAACGGGCAACAGGGTGGGTGCTGTGTCCCCCAATTAGAGGCTAAGAGAAAAGGAATTTACAGTGAGTACACAAAATTCTCCTTTTCTCCTTCGCCTCATTGGGGACACAGGACCGTGGGACGTCCTAAAGCAGTCCCTGGGTGGGAACAGCAATGGAAATCACTACTGAATAAAAACAACAATGCACCAACAGGTGGGCTACTGCCGCCTGGAGGGTACGGCTTCCCAGATTTGCATTTGCCGAGGACTGAGTGAGAACGTAAAACGTTTGGTAAGCATGTGCATGCTGGCCGCGTGGCTCCTTACACAATGGTAGTGCTAACTCCTGGTGCCTAATAGCACGGTAGCCCAGGAGACCCCCGCGGTCATGGAGAATGTGCTGTGCCCGTGGCTGGAAAAGATACAGCACCATGGATGAAAGGTGCTATCTAAATAAATAATATAATAATAAGAGTAATAATATCATTAATGATATAAAGTATTCATTAATACTTATTTATTTCATTTTTTTTAATTTTTTTATAAATAATGCAATAAGCACCCAGCCATCTGATTAAGTATGTGTAGAGCCCGGCCTGTCTGCTGTGTTTATCCTTCTGGAAGAAGGAAAAAGAGTTGTTGTTTTTTTTAAAAGAAACTTGTCCTGGGCGCGTACATGCGTAGGGTTCTGACCAAGGTCCAGTAATGTAGAGCTTTCTTGTCCCGATGAGCTGGCATGTGGCTTAGCGCCGTCCGAAATATATCTTCTGGTAGGCGGGCAACAAAAGACACCACCATCTTAAAGGAAAAAACTAACCGGACTTAGGACAACCTTGTCTGGGTGGAGACCAGAAAAAAACAAGAGGCGGTTTACATGAAAACGCTACAAATTCAAAAACTCTGCGGAGAGAGGTAATTGCTATCCAGAAAACAACTCCCTGTGTGAGAAGACGAAGGGGATTTTTCGTCATGGCTTAAAATGTGGTTAGCGCAAAGCCGTGAGGACGAGGGACAAGACCCCCGGGTCTAAAAGACTTTGAGAGGGAGGAACAAGTCGGCAGACTTGAGGTCTGGCAGTAAGACGGTGCCGAGAAGGAATGAAAAAGGGGTTGAAGCTTGTCGTTAGAGAGGACCTAAGGACAGCGTGATGTAGATGGATTGAGAAACTGGGACCCCTTGAGAGAGACCAGTTCTAAGGTGAAAGCCCACGAGAAGAAAAGAAAAGGGCCTTCCATGTTGATGGGATAACTCTTCTGAAACCGGTGTCCGCGCCCTGACTGAGGTCGCGACAACATTATGTGAACACCCGGGTCTCCAGGGTGACGTCGTTGAATTTAGAGTTGATGAACTATGATGATAAGACGGCCTTGAGAGATCAGGTCTGGATGATCCAGTAGGCCGCATGGCACTTCTGCTATGAAGTGGACGAAATCGGCATACCAAGCGCGCTTGGGTCAGTGTGTGTGTGTTCACAAGGATGATTTGCTGACAGTCCAGATTGATCATCTTCACTACCCTGGGATAGTGGTAGCCTGAGGAAAATGTAGTGGAGTTGGAATTGGGTACAGTCCAATATCAGACCTTCCGCCGTCCATGACTGTGGGTCGTGGGACCTGGCTAAAGGCACCTTGGTAATGAGGTGTGACACCATTACTGGTACTTCTGGAGTTCTCCAGTGATGTCAGAGTTGTTTAAAAACATCTGGATGTAGGAACCCTAATCTGAGGTAATCTCTCGGCATCTACAAGCGGTAGAATGACAGCTAAGAGTACAGAGTTTGAGAATTCCGCCTATTGAAGAATGTGGTAAACTTCCTTTATTGGCTGGGAACTGCGGGATTTGCTCTAGTGAGTGAACATATGCCACAACCGTGGCATTGTCAGACTGCCTTCTGACATGGCAGTCCGCCAGAAGAGGGGATCAAGTCTGCAGTGTTGGGACGATGAGTATCGTTGATTCCAAACAGGACCATTTGTTCCTAATGTTGAGATGTAGGTACAGTGCACGTCAACTTGGCAGAAGAAAATACTTCCCCCTGTGTACTAGTGAGTGGCTGAGCCACCACAGGAGATACTACATGGCTGGTACTGGAAGGAGACACCTCCTGAGGTGATTGTACAATGGTATCTCATGACGTGAGCATGGAGAACTGGGAAGTCTTGAGGAGCAGCTGCGTCAAGGAATAACCACCAGTGCTGCCGCCGTCCTGCTTCTGACCCTCAAGTCAGGTCCGACAGGCTGAGGAAACCATTGAAGGAGAGTGCAGACCTCTAGTTGAAGTGCCTATGTCTAGTCTCAGAAAAAGTCTGACCGGAGCTTCGAATGTATTGAACTGTATTCCGAAAATACGAAGACTGCAGTGAAAACTGGGGTAGACTTGTGGAGGATGACCAGCCAACCAAGTCTTAAGAAAGTGTTCCTCGTAATAGAGACGCTGCGTTCTCAATCCCTGAAGGTCGTGTGTTGAGAAGTAAACGTCCAGGTGTGGAAGAGAGACCTCGTCCCTGGAACGCAGGAAAACCAGACGACTGCCATAACCTTTGTGACCACTTAGGGAACTGTAACAAGTGTGCACGGAAACGCCACACTTAGGAATGGCCTTTGCAAATTGTAAATATGATAAGCGGCTGCAAGAGGAACATGCAGGTAGTCGTCCTGTATATCTAAGGATGCAAGGTATTTTCCGTGTTCCCTGATAAATTATTATTATGGAGTGGAGAGGATATGTGCGGAAAAAAACTGTCCCAGGTATGTTTGTCTAGCTGTGTCAGTCTAGCACAGGACGTACTGCACGTTCTTGTTTATGGACTACAAGGAAATTGGAATAGAGCCTTTAAAAACCTCGCTGTGCATGTGGCACCGGCATAGAACCTTTAAACACGTTCTGCGTGTAACACAGGCATAATGAGTCTCTGAATTTAACGGGAGCTTTAATTTGGAGGGTTGTCTGTGAGCGCTATATGTGCGTTGATCGAGTTTGTGTCGATCTAGACGATGATCCGCTAAATGAATTCCGAAAAGGTTGGAATCTGGATTGCCGACGGCGAGTGAGGCACCGTTTGGTGCTGTGCGATTGGCATTCCCAAGGTATGGTAGCGGACTCTGATGCCTGCTGTAGTGGTCTGTTCAGCAGAACTGTGTCCCTACAGGAACCTTGTTGTCCGATAGGGTACCGTACGAACCCTGCCACGGAGACGCAACCCAATAAAACTCCCGTATGGAAAGTGGGGCCCTGAAGGTCCCATGGGTACGGTCTTGTGTCCTTTGAGACACAGATGAATGTTCGAAGTATCGACATTTAGCTTCCATTGAGATGGAACGTTGATTTAGAGATGCATGAAGGTCCGAGTCTGGGGTTGGATTGCGAAAAACTATCAGACGTCGGAGCAATCATCCTGCTGCATGCTAGTCTCCAATAAACTGCGACAGTCGCAGACGTAACCACTGTCTATCTAGATGTAGCATTATGTGCTCTGATAGGTACTGGCATCAGTGGCTGACCTGGTGTAAGGAAAGCCAGGCTGTGCCTATTAAGAGTGTCACCCTCACTAGGCAGAGGAACTCTGCTCGCTGGGTGAGAGGCACAAGAGGTAAAACGTCAGACGAACATAGGCGAAGCCGTGGCACTGTAACGACACAGACTAAACACATTACATTCATAGGGCATTGGTGGATCACGTGTCCCCTGTGCGTACTGAGAATATGCTGACGCCTAATTTCTTCACTGACATTATGTACAGCTGCTGAAAAAAAGGTTTACAGCAGCACAGAGTATGTCAGGAGAGATCTTGTAGGGCACGGTACACTTAATGTGATGTCAGTGAGGACAGCGCTGTGCTGCAGCAGTTAATTGTATTCACAGCAGCACAGAGTATTTCAGGACAGAATATGACAGTTTGCCCACTTTCTGTACTGGCCCTCTATACTTATGGAGTCCGGAGGGAGGTATCACACATGGCACAGACATGGTGTACAGGGGGAGAGGAAACTTCAGCAGGGAACTCTATCCCTGCTGGCAGTCCTGCATCTGCCCCACAGCCTGTCACACCTGGTGTGCAGGGGGGGGGGGGGGGAGCTGCTGCAGGGAAACAATCCCTGCTTTTCTGTATATGCCCCCAAAGCCTATGTGGCCGCTGTGCTGCACATTGTTTACGCCTATAATGGCGCCTAGAGCCGTTTTGGCGCCGCCAGAGGGAGGAGGGGGCGGGAACCTGAATGGGCGCGCAATACAAGCGCCCAAAGGGACTTCCCGCCCCTCTGTGATGCGGCACCGCGTCATTTGACGATATCCGGAGGGCGGGTGGTGGGCGGGGATAGGCGGCGTCTTCCACGCTAGGCCTGAAGCCGGGGCCTAGCGTGAATTGAGGCCCCGCAAATGGCGGGGGGTCGGCGCGGAGGTCCGGAAAGCATCCGGAGCCGCCGCCATGGAGGATCCCTGCCACCCCAGGTACCTTGCTGCCTGTCTTGCAGGGGCAGCTTGGGGGGGGGGAGCTGGGTACATCTTCCCCCTGCCTTGGCTGTGGGAGCTGCAGGGAGAATGGGGAACAGACCCAGGTCCTATGGAAGGGAGTGCAGGGCTGAGTGGGGCAGAATCCGGACCCCACCTGGATCCTGGGGTAGAGAAGTGCAGCTGCACTTGTGAGCCTGCGCTCCTGCAGGCAGCCAAGCGCCTCAGCATAATAGCCCACAGGGTGATTTGCTCCAGAATCTCAGCCCAGAATGCAGCATGTGCAGCTGGGCCCTGTGGTGCCACACCCTAATGACCCATAGGGAGATTAGGGGGTCGTCTCTGCGCCTGTCTGCAGGCATCCATCTAGAGGCCCGGGCCAGAATGCAGCATGTGCTGCTGGTACTTGTGGTGCCACAGCCTAATGACCCATAGGGTGATTAGGGGGTCGTATCTGAGCCTGTGCTTCTGCAGGCATCCATCTAGAGGCCCAGGCTAAAGTGCAGCATGTGCTGCTGGTACTTGTGGTGCCCCAGCCTAATGACCCATAGGATGATTAGGGGGTCATCTCTGAGCCTGCGCTCCTGCAGGCATCCATCCAGAGTCCCAGCCCAGAATGCAGCATGTGCTGCTGATACCTGTGGTGCCTCAGCTTAAGCACCCAGAGGGTGATTAGGGGGACGTCATCTGGCAGGTAGTCCAGCTCTGGCTTCAACTCAGGACCCCGAGGGAGTGAGGAAGGTGGATGTTATGCTGGGCTGTCTCAACTTTAACCCAGCAACCCAACAGTGGGAGGCCGAGAAAGGAGTACGGCATATGTAAGGATTCTCAACTTCAACCCAGCGCCCCAACAGTGGGTGGCCGAGGAAGGAGCATGCCGGGGGTCACACCGGACCAACTTTTCTTCATTGGAAGAAAAAAAGGATGAGAAAAATTTTTTAGAGAGTAAAAATGGTCGTGTGCCTCCTTCGACACTAAGCAAAAACTGGAGAAGCACTTCCTGCTCCAGGATGTATATGCTGCAGAGGAGGAGTCACTTAACTCTTTTGCAGATTCTGCTTAGTGTCGCCTCCTAGTGGACAGCAGCATAACACCCACGGTCCTGTGTCCCCCAATGAGGCAAAGGAGAAAGACCAGGTACGTTGATTGCTTTCATACAGCGTAAAGATGGCTCACTAACCCAGGACCCCAGTAAAACAATCGAAGTCTTAGGAAAACATTATAGGACTTTATACAGCAAACCAACGGGGGAAGAAGGGGAAGGAGAACATTGGCTATCAAACCTACGCATTCCCTCTCTGACGCCAGAGGATTTGGAGATACTTAATGCGGAGGTGTCACTGAATGAGGTCATAGGAGTGATACAGGACCTCAACATGCATAAGGCACCAGGCCCTGATGGTTTTAGTGGAGGGTTTATTAAATTGTTAAACGACCAGATGGCGCTGCATCTGACTACTTTGTATAACGCAATCCTACAGGGGGAAGGAATATCAGACCATATGAACACGGCACATGTTAAATGAATACCAAAAGGAGTCAAAAATTTGGAAAACCCTGCCAATTACAGGCCCATATCTCTTATCAATTTGGATCTTAAAATAATACATGCCAAAAGCAGAATCAAAATGCACTCTCAGGCTGCAGTCAGAGCCCATATGTGAAGCAAGCCCAGCTGCAGGCTAATATATCACCTCTACCAACAAGATGTGGGAGGCGATCTGCCATGCATACACTGAGCCTGCTTAGAGCACCATTCACACAGATACAGTTGATGCAGAGTGTCTGAAAGTGACCCATCCTGCGCCGCTGCTTGAGCGATGGGTCGCACAGTACGATACCTCTGCACCACTAGATGAATGGCACCCCTAAGGGCCCAACTGCAACCTGGATAGATAAAAAGCGCAAAAAGTCTCTTATATGATGAATAAAAAACTTTTACAAATGGGATTTTGGTTCATGCAATGGCCAAGACATTTAAGCTGATGACCCACGACAAGGGATCCCATGCTCATCAGTCCTATCAAAAACTTGTGCAAACAACTAGAAAAAAGCAGCATAAAAAACTCACCATGTATGCCAAAAGCAGAATCAAAATGCACTCTCAGGCTGCAGTCGTACTGTGTGACCCATCGCTCAAGCAGCGGCGCAGGATGGGTCACTTTCAGACACTCTGCATCAACTGTATCTGTGTGAATGGTGCTCTAAGCAGGCTCAGTGTATGCATGGCAGATCGCCTCCCACATCTTGTTGGTAGAGGTGATATATTAGCCTGCAGTTGGGCTTGCTTCACATATGGGCTCTGACTGCAGCTGAGAGTGCATTTTGATTCTGCTTTTGGCATACATGGTGAGTTTTTTATGCTGCTTTTTTCTATTTGTTTGCACATCTTAAAATAATATCCAAGTTGATGGCCAACCATTTAGCCCACTTTTTGCCAAACCTGATAAGCCCCCCACAAGTGGGACTTGAGAAGGGGGGTTGGCAGTTAGCAATATAAGGAAATCCTTACTGATGCTAGACATTCTTAACCTTGATGGGAGTGAGAAGGGCTCTGCGGCAGCCATGGTCACATTGGACACGGAAAAAGCTTTTGACAATGTCCGGTGGCCATGGCTGGGGATGGTGTTAGACAAAGTGGGCCTGAGAGAACCCTTCAGAACATTTTTAAAAGAACTGTACCTAAACCCGAGGGCAAGGGTGAGCATCCCGGGTTTTCTCTCATATGTAATTCCACTGGAGAGGGGAACAAGGCAGGGTTGCCCACTATCCCTGCTTCTCTTCAATTTGGCCATCGAACCCCTGTCCAGATTCTTAAATGGAGGGGAAGGATTCGAGGGAATCCGAGTGGGACATAGGATAGTGTGATCCAACCTTTTCGCAGAGTTATAGTCCTTTATATGGAGAACCCCATGTGGAATTTGCCAAGTTTGCTTAATCACCTAGACGCGGTTGGAAGATTTTCGGGTTTCAAACTGAATAGGGCTAAATGTGAAATCCTGTTTCTCAAATCACCTGCTCCGAAGAGGACAGGCCTAACTAATCTACATGGTATCCCTATAGCTTAAAATTCCATAAAATATATAGGAACAAATCTGGCACGGTCAGTGGGCCAGATCTATAGACTTAATCATGAACCCCTCTTCACTAAAATAGAACAAGAACTTAGTAGATGGGAGGAACTGCCGTTGTCTTTGTTAAGGCCACTTCACACACACAGATATCTGAGTCCAATATCTGAACAGATCTCTGGTTGCAGTGAAATCATGGACACATAGTTCCATTTGTACACAGCCACAAAATGGAGCAATGTGTCCATGATTTCACTGCAACCATTAAGTTGTTCAGAAGTTGGACAGATAAGTTGGTGTGTGTAAAGTGGCCCTTAGGGCGGTGTCACCTGGTCAAGATGATGAGCTTCCCTAAATTACTAAACCCATTACAGACATTGCCTCTACGAATAAAACATAAAGACATAGAGAGAGTGAATAAAATATTCTCATGGTTCATTTGGAGGGGAAAAAGACCGCAAATAAGATTAGGAACATGGATATTATCCAAAGGAAATGGAGGTTTAGGATTTCTTGATATAAGAGGGTATAATCTGGCATGTTTAATACGGCACGTCCTAGATTGGGTAAGAGGGACGAGCAAATACTCGGATTTTGAGTTAGTCGGAGCTGTGTTGCCCATGGAGGTTGGTCTCAATATTACACGCATCCAGAACTGAGATACCTAATCTATTGAATCATGCCGAAATATTTAGAGACATCATAGCCTCATGGAAGGTGGTACGCAAGAAACCTTTCTTGGAGGATTTCCAAGTATCTGGATCTGTGGACTCATCCCGACTTCCCATGGGGAAGGGGGGAATAGTCTTTTTTCAATTTGGTGGGAACGCAGAATTAAATCAGCAGGTGACTTATTTCATGCAATAGAGATTCGATGGCTCAAGGGAAGGGAGCTTCTGGACAAATTACATTTACCGGAGTCTCAGGCTCTCCAACACCTCCAAGTGAAACACCATATTATGTCTGCATACATGATTACATGATGTGACGGTTGAATTTGTAACCAATGCATGGGATGAAAAAGTGTCAAGCGAGGTGTGTTCTACAAATATTTCTTCTTTGTACAGGGGATTGCAGGAATATATACACCCAAGAAGCCCAGGTAAATTGTTCAGGGGTTGGGAGCGCCAGCTACATGACCCGGATATAGGAGAAAAAAATAGGGAGGACTGGAAAGCGGTACGGGAGAATGTCATCAATGAACGATGGAGAGATACATACTTCAAGGTCATTCGCAGAGGCATACTGAGTTTCAATTTACCGATTCGAGACCCCCAGTCTAGTAGAATCCGAAATTGCACCAAATGTGGATCCGGCGGGACAGACATGTATCACGGACTCTGGGAATGTGGGGTCGTCAAACGGTTTTGGAGACAAATGAGGATTCTCTTGAAGGATGAATTGACGGTATAGCTACCAATAGCCCCATGCTGTGGCTGTTTCATCATTTGGGGATATTTTGTCTGGGGAAGACGGAAACTAGGGCTGGGCGATTTTGGAAAAAAATCAAAATCTCGATTTTATTTAAACCTATGGACGATTTTCGATTTAAATCTCGATTTTTTTTTCTATTTTTTTGCTTTTCTTTGATGAATAAAGAGGGGGCCCCCGTGACCCTGTGACAGAGGAGAGGAGGGTAACTGAGGGAAGCGTCCTGCTTCCCTTGGGTGTTCCCACCCCTCCTCTTGTCTGCAGCCCAGGCTCTAACCCTAGCCCTAACCCTAACACTAACCCTAGCCCTAACCCTAGCCCTAACACTAGCCCTAACCCTAGCCCTAACACTAGCCCTAACACACACTAGCCCCAACACTAACACTAGCCCTAGGAGCCCTAGTGTACAGTATATATAGAACACTCAATATAGGTGGCAGTGCCTGCACACAGTGTACACTATATATAGAACATAACACTACATATTATAACATAACATTATATGTAGCAGCCGGTCCGCACACACTGCACGGCCTCTGGCTTCCGGGTATCAGGCTGCAGTAGAATAGTGCTGGGGCCTAGTACATGGCGGCTCGACCCCGGCCTCAGATAGACACCTCCTGCCCCGCCTCATGCTCACCTGCTGGTATCTACTGCTGCTCTGCTCCGACATGTCAGCAGGAGATGACACGGACAGAGGCCAAATAGAGACCCGGGTACGAAGTCAGCAAGACGGCGCCATATCCCTGTCAGGGCGCCGGCGGGAAGGGGCAGGTAAGACCTGCACTGGGCTCTGACAGCTATGCCCCCCCCCCCCGCAGCCTGCTCCTCACCCCCCCCCCCCGCACACTCCGCAGCCTGCTCCTCACCCCCCCCCCGCACACTCTGCAGCCTGCTCCTCACCACCCCCGCACACTCTGCAGCCTGCTCCTCACCACCCCCGCACACTCTGCAGCCTGCTCCTCACCACCCCCGTGCACATTCCGCAGCCTGCTCCTCACGCCCTCCGCACACTCTGCAGCCTGCTCCTCACCACCCCGCACACTCCGCAGCCTGCTCCTCACCCCCTCCGCACACTCCGCAGCCTGCTCCTCACCCCCCCGCACACTCCGCAGCCTGCTCCTCACCACCCCCCCGCACACTCCGCAGCCTGCTCCTCACCACCCCCCTGCACACTCCGCAGCCTGCTCCTCACACCCTCCGCACACTCCGCAGCCTGCTCCTCACACCCTCCGCACACTCCGCAGCCTGCTCCTCACACCCTCCGCAGCCTGCTGCTCACCCTCCACAGCCTGCTGCTCACCCTCCACAGCCTGCTGCTCACCCTCCACAGCCTGCTGCTCACCCTCCACAGCCTGCTGCTCATCCTCCTGCACCCTCCGCAGCCTGCTGCTCACCCTCCTGCACACCCTCCACAACCTGCTGCTCCCCTCCTGCACACCCTCCACAACCTGCTGCTCACCCTCCTGCACCCTCCAGAACCTGCTGCTCACCCTCCTGCACCCTCCGCAGCCTGCTGCTCATCCTCCTGCACCCTCCGCAGCCTGCTGCTCACCCTCCTGCACCCTCCGCAGCCTGCTGCTCACCCTCCTGCACACACTCCACAACCTGCTGCTCACCCTCCACAACCTGCTGCTCACCCCTCCACAACCTGCTGCTCACCCTCTGCACACCTCCACAGCCTGCTGCTCACCCTCCACAGCCTGCTGCTCACCCTCCTGCACCCTCCACACCTGCTGCTCACCCTCCTGCACCCTCCGCAGCCTGCTGCTCACCCTCCTGCACCCTCCGCAGCCTGCTGCTCACCCTCCTGCACCCTCCGCAGCCTGCTGCTCACCCTCCTGCACCCTCCGCAGCCTGCTGCTCACCCTCCTGCACCCTCCGCAGCCTGCTGCTCACCCTCGCTGCACCCTCCACAGCCTGCTGCTCACCCTCCTGCACACACCTGCGCACCTGCTGCTCACACCTGCTGCACCCTCCACAGCTGCTGCTACCCTGCTCACCCTCCACAGCCTGCTGCTCACCCTGCTGCACCCTCCACAGCCTGCTGCTCACCCTGCTGCACCCTCCACAGCCTGCTGCTCACCTGCTGCACCCTCACAGCCTGCTGCTCACCCTGCTGCACCCTCCACAGCCTGCTGCTCACCCTGCTGCACCCTCCACAGCCTGCTGCTCACCCTGCTGCACCCTCCACAGCCTGCTGCTCACCCTGCTGCACCCTCCACAGCCTGCTGCTCACCCTGCTGCACCCTCCACAGCCTGCTGCTCACCCTGCTGCACCCTCCACAGCCTGCTGCTCACCCTGCTGCACCCTCCACAGCCTGCTGACTCACCCTGCTGCACCCTCCACAGCCTGCTCTCACCCTCCTGCACCCTAGAGATGGCTATGTCAGGCGTGCAGCCGGCTCCATGCTGGGAGCAGTAGTCCCCCCAGGATGTGCCCGGCAGGACTCGCCATAGCCGTCCCTCAGACCACGCTTCTCCCCGGCTGTGCACCGCCCCCACAGCCCGGTAACGAGCCCCGGTGTACCGTCGCTTGCTCCCGGCCGGGGCTCCGCACTGTGCGGGCTGACAATTCACATCACCAGCGGCTGCAGCAGGGGCGGGGGGGGCACTGACAGTACTTCTCCCCCCAGGACATCTCCCGCCGCTGTAGCAGGGGCTGGGCTCTGACAGCACCCCCCCTCGCCCTCGGCAGTGGCCGCCGGTATACCGCTAGGAAGCCACTACTAGCCGCCCGGATCGTTTCAACAGCGCTCCGGCAGCCATTTTAAATCGAATTACACGATTGTTAAGAAAACTACAATCGTGGCCACAGCAGGGGGCGAATTAATCGAATTAATTCGATTAATCGCCCAGCCCTAACGGAAACCCAAATATTTCATACTATAGCATTAGCGGCAAAGAGAATTATTCTAAGGAAATGGCTAGATAGCTGCCCCCCATTGGTTGCCGAGGTG
The DNA here is from genome assembly GCA_033576535.1 of Allobates femoralis. NCBI lineage: Eukaryota > Metazoa > Chordata > Amphibia > Anura > Aromobatidae > Allobates > Allobates femoralis. Next base: position 287,746,745 of record JARQOC010000002.1, on the reverse strand, counting down.
GTAGGGGAACTAACGAGAACTATGTATAATGAAAAGGTGGAAACAGAGAAACATATGGACAGAGATACAGGAAAGTTTTTCAACAAATGGAGACAATTTATAGTTAGCCAATTATCCACGGCGGATAGTAATACAATTTCGAGGGTCAACATGGTATCTTCTGGAAGAGTTGCAAGGAACCCTATGTAGTGAAATATGTATCTCAGAGACTGGACAACAGAACAGTAACTGGTTAAATCCCATGTCCGTCCACAAGAGGTCACGACCTGTTTTATATAAGCACAAGCTCGGTCTCCAGTCATAATGACTGCAAGTCTCCCCAGGGGGCATTCTGGGAAAAGCAGAGAGTGACAAACTTCACACCTATAGCCAGAAAGAGAAGGGGATCAAAGACTCCACCAAATGTTTAGTATAGCAGTTGAAATTTACTGTGGGAAAAGAATTGGTTTAGACAAAGGAGCATTTGATAAATAATATATGCATGGCTAAATTAGTGAACGTCTAATCATAGACCTAGAAGTAGAATGTTAAACTAGAAGGCCGGTCTAGAATCTGACCCCCCCCAGTCTGAGTCTATAACTGGACTCGCTCAGCTAAAGCCCTGTGTCACAGAGATGGGTCAGCCAAAGCTGCTGTGAACAACTTTCCATACATATCCGCTCTCCCCATCAGGCAACAGAAGTCAAAGTTTAGGTTTCTGTAAGTTTCTCCTTTTTATTTCATTGTTTGCATATGTGTATGTCATTTTATTATTCTATTTTTAGATCTTTTTATGTAAGCACTGTACGTTTTATATTAAAGCTTTAAACTTTAATAAGTCTGAACCTTGTACACTCTAAGAATTCACAGCCCTAGGAAGGTGTGATTTTGCTGATTGTCTGATAAGTCTTAGTTTAGGAGAACTCATCGGCCCCCAAAATCGGATGGGTGGTGGCAGCGTGTGTGAAGCGGGGTGCGCGGTCTGAGTCGGGGTGTGATTGATGCTCCCTTTCAGCATAGGACAGAGGTCGAGTGCAGGATTGAGTGAGAGGAAACCCTTGCAGGCGCAACCCCAAGTCACGTGCTGACTAGAGGGTACGTGACACCCTAGGTGTGCTGAAAGTGCTCCCTTGATGTGTTACGTTACATTAAAGAAGGGGGAATAGGGCCTGACAACTAAGGAGCATAGAGACAGGTCATAGAGAGAGGTAGCAAGAGCTCATATACTGTTAGATCAGGGGTAATGCCATGTGGTCAGCATGGGAGAGGGGAATGGGGTATAAATGGCAAATCGTCCTCATTGATTCGAGGAAATGGATGTGGTTTGCAGGAACTAGAACTGAATCTCAGAACATTTCACCTGTATGTTTATTTGTATTGAAAAACCCAATTAAAATGAGTTATTGAAAAAATAAAACAAGTATGGACAATGTTAAAATGAACTTGTCACCTGTTTTGGGCGTTATAAACTATGCCCACCACCTTTAACATAATGTAATTGGGGTTCCTGTAACCCCTTTATATCTCCAGACTTGCCCCTCTATACCTCATAAATCAAGTTTTAATGTGTTCAAAGTGGTGTGGGTCACCGTGCGCCAAGTCTCACGAGATTTGTGAAGTCTCACGCATGTGCAGTGGAATCTTGCGAGACTTCGGGCACTGTGCGGCTTCAATAGAGCACAGTGACCCGCACTACTGACCAGGAGCAAAAGCCGTGAATGGTGTTGTATGTCATGTCATTCACATACATACACAGGAGCGGCGGCGTTTTCAATGGAGTGGAGCGGGTTTTCCAGGCAGCTCAGACTGAAGTGTGACACACCCCCACCAGACCCTTAATAACTCATTTACATACAGCACGGGACACATTAAGGGCCCCTTTACATGCTGAGACTTTCCAGCGATCCGACCTGGCCGGGTTCGTTGGAACGTCTCTATGCAGTCGCTGGTGAGCTGTCAATCAGGCAGACTCACCAGCGACCAGTGGATCAGCGACATCGTGGAAAGAATATAAACTATTCTTTCCACGATGTCGAGCTCCCGATCCTGTCTTCTGACAGGCTGCGGGTAAGCAGGAGCAGGCTGGTAACCATGATAAACAAGGGGGTATCTAGGCAGCGCGTAGCGCCTAGTTACCCGATGTATACCTTGATTAGTAGCCTTTTCCACTTACAGGCTGGTATCCAAGGCACACAGCGGGTAACTAAGAACAGTGATGTGCTTAGAAACACTCTGTGTACCTTGGATACCAGCCTGGAAGCAGAGAAGGCTGGTAACCAAAATATACATCGGGTAACTAAGTGCTGCACGCTGCCTAGATACACGTTGTTTACCATGGTTACCAGCCTGGGGAGTTCGCTGATCATTGGTCTCTCGCTGTCACACACACTGATGCGTGCTGACCAGCAGGAGTCCAAGGACCGGAAAAATGGTCCTGAATGACGTGCAGCGATCAGCAACCTCACAGCAAAGGGCTGATCGCTGCAACGTGTCACACACTGTGACATTGCTGGCAAGGTCGCCGTTACGTCACTAAACTTGTGACGTTTCAGCTACATCGCTAGCGATGTTGTAGTGTGTGGAGTACCCTTAAAAGTTGATTTATGAATTTATAAGGTATGCAGGGGCAAGTCTGGGAATATAAAAGGGTTACAGGAACCCCAATTACAGTATGTTAAAGATGGTAGGTAAAGTTTACAATGCCCAAAACAGGCGAGAGGTTCACTTTAAGTGAACAAATATCTGTGTTTTCTACCCTGGCTTGTATAGAACAAGAGTGTCCTTAATGAATTTATCACAAATCCAAACACATTACAGTAATTTTATAATTTTGTGACCTCAATGGCAGAATGCAGCTTTGCTTGGATTGTTAAATCAGATTTGATAAGATACAGGGAGAATAAATTGCATAAGAATGCCCTTTTTAATCTAGATATCTACCTGGGTTTGAAATCACAAACTTTACCAGTGTGATACACTCATATAAATCTATGACATACAATGTATTAATTTTATATTTCACCTTTAATAAATTATTTTATTAATTTATGAGACAGATGTAAATTAATGGGGTTGTCCAGTAAACAGAAGATATCTTTGGGAAGGATGAATGATAGTTTAGTTATAAGTGAGGGTCTGATGGCTGGGACCCACACAAATCTACAGAATAGGGATTTATTATCTCTCGATAGACAATGGACAGGTTGGATGCCCGACCACCGCCAAATTCATTCTCCATGGGGCTGCCAGAATAAGTGTAGCACAGCACTGGGCAGTCACATCAGGTATAAATTCTAATGTAAATATACGTGCCATAATCTACCAGTCAGAGCGGGACCCACTGGTAGAGCCCACAGATTAATAAATCATCACTTAACTAATAGATCGATGATGGGGGTACTTTGTTGAAAGCTTTTAAGAACAATGTGAAAATGTACTAATTGAACTGCAGAAATACATACCTGAACTTGAAATAATAGGAGCTATCTGATGTAAGCCAGCATCACTAAACGGAAATACAAATACACCAAAGCAATGAATATATACAGTAAAAACAAGCATCCCACTTTAAAAAAAATAAAATAAAATTATTCAACAGTGTTATGCACACACACCTTTGGATGAACCAAAATGATGATCGATTAAAAAGATACTCTTAGTTATCCTTCATTTCTAGTTAGTCACTGAATCCTATTCATATCTATTAAAATATCTGTTCACTGAAGTCTCAACATTGAAGCACTACTCTGCTTAGATATACATATTATCTTGAGAAAGACAAATCCACACTATCACTTTCTTAAATATTCAGTTTTAACAACATTTTGGATTAAATGACAGCATTGTAGTTATCACAAAATACAAATAGCCTTATAATTCAGCACACTGCATGAATACCAATAGACACACAGTTACTTAGTGTGCTGGAAAACAAGACATGTTCATCAAGTCAAATTAAGCCGGGGCTGACTTTTGTTTATCCCAGAGTAGTCTAAGGGTGCTTTCACATCTGCGTTTTTCGTAATTCGCGGCAGATGCGGTGAAAAAACCGCATCTGCCGCGTTATACCGCATAACCGTTCCACTTGCGGCGCGGTTGCGGTTTTTTCTATGCAATGTAATGGGGGACTTGCGGCAGATGCGGCAAGTGCGGTTTTGCACTTGCGGCAGGTGCGGCCAGCGAAAAAAAACGCAGCAAGCTGCGGTTTTTTTCGCGCGGCCGCACCTGCCGCAAGTGCAAAACCGCACTTGCCGCATCTGCCGCAAGTCCCCCTATACATTGCATAGAAAAAACCGCAACCGCGCCGCAAGTGGAACGGTTATGCGGTAAACGCGGCAGATGCGGTTTTTTCACCGCATCTGCCGCGAATTACGAAAAACGCAGATGTGAAAGCACCCTAATTCCTGCCTATAATTGCTTTGGCCATTGGCTATTAAAGGCAATCTGATGCAGGTCATAGGAAGCTGAATAAAATGATACCTTCATATCTGTGATCTGATGAATAAAAATCTGATGAATAAAAATTCCAGAGAAATCTACATTTTTCTTATATGTAAATGAGCTCTTCCAGGCTATGGGGCAGATGTTGCCCAGAAACTAACTCCACATCCGGAGATAAATAGAAGGGGAGATACTAGTAGGAGACAAGTAAACACAGAAATAAAAGTATGACTTCTTGCAAACACATTTTTTGCAGCTCTCTGAGCTCTGCTATTATAACCACATACAACTCTGTACTGAACTCAGGAGGGCAGAGAGCAGCTATTACACATAACACTGGAAACTCCTCTTCTACTTATAGTCATCCCTGGAGGCAGGGTTATCTTCTGGGCAACATCCGCCCCATAGCGTAGAAAAAGGAGATTTTTGTGTACTCACCGTAAAATCCTTTTCTCTTAGCCTCTAATTGGGGGACACAGACCATGGGTGTTATGCTGCTGTCCACTAGGAGGCGACACTAGGCAGAATCTGAAAAAGATTAACAGTGGCTCCTCCTCTGCAGTATTACACCCCTAGAGCAGGCATTGCCTCTTCAGTTTTGTGCTAAAGCAGTAGGAGAGTTCACTGAGTAATAATAGTAATAACAGTACAAGGCATGTAACCAAACAGGCAAACCTGTGTAAACATGTAATACTTAACATGGTAATAACAGTGCAACAAGGCCTGTAACCAAACTGGTACATGGCAAACAGTTAAGAGTTAACGGTAATAATAGTATAACACAGCCTGTAGCCAAACGGGCAAACATGTGTAAACAGTTACCCTTGTAACAGTTGAGAAACAACATGAGAACTGTAGTAAAGGCCCCAAAGGGGCAAAAGGGTGGGAGCTGTGTCCCCCAATTAGAGGCTAAGAGAAAAGGATTTTACGGTGAGTACACAAAAATCTCCTTTTCTCCTTCGCCTCATTGGGGACACAGACCGTGGGACGTCCCAAAGCAGTCCCTGGGTGGGAAAAGCGATGGAACTAGTAACGCTGAACATGGTCAGCGAAAAACCATGTACCTAGAGGAGGGCTGCTGCCTCCTGGAAAACTATGTACCTAGAGGAGGGCTGCTGCCTCCTGGAGGACACATCTACCCAGACCTGCGTCTGCCAAGGCCTGAGTGTGAGCACTGCAGTGACTTGTAGATGTGTGTAGGCTGAGCCATCTGGTTGCCTATGACACTAAATGTGCCGACGCCTGCGGCCGGACGGCCTAGGAGGCCTCCACGGCAGTAGTAGAATGTGCCCCAACACCTGCAGGAAAGGTGGGGGTTTTTGAAGGTATAAGCGTCTTGGATGGTTGTGGAATCCATCTAGCTATAGTAGCCTTAGAGGCTGACATGTCTTTATATCGGATCTCTTGAAGAAGGGAGAGAGAATCCAACTTCCTAAAAAGGTGCTGTCCTGGATACATAGATGCGTAGGGCCCTGACGAGGACCTACAGGGCCCTGATGAGGTCCTACATATGTAAAGCCTTCACGACCCAATGGCCTGGAACCAGGCGCAGAGATGTCAGAGAGAGGCTCTTCATTTAGGCGACAGAAGTACCTCGCCAGTGGAAGAAAGGAGGGACCGGCCGAAGGGCAACATTGTCTTGGTGGAAGACCAAACAAGGAGATTTACCTGAGAGTGCTGAAGTTCCGATACTCTGCAGGAAAAAGTAATTGCCACCAAAAACCACCACTGTTAGTATGAGAATGCTGAGGGGAGTGACCCGTAGAGGCTTAAAGGATGGTTCTTGTAGAGCTATGAGGACAAGGTTTAGGTCCCACGGGTGTAGCGGCCTGTTGAATGGGGAAATGAAATTGCAGACCCCTCGAAGGAAGGATTTGCTTAAAGTCTGGGAGCAAAACGTTTGTGGAAGAAGGTGGAAGTGGCTGAAAACTGCCCCTTGAGAGAACCCAAGGACAGGCCTGAGTCTAGGCCTGAATTGAGGAAACTGAGAATTCTTGGTAGGGATAGGGCCAAAGTGAATGGCCTCTAGAGGTGCACCAAGCAAACAAAAACAAATATTCATGTGCGATGGTAAATGTTTGAGGAGGCTGGCTTCCTCGCTCTGATAATGTTCGCCACAATACCCTAAGAAAACCCAGCTTGGGTTAAGACCCAGGTCTCAAGAGACATTCCGTCAATACAGAGTTGAGGAATTCTGACGGTATAACCTGTCTTGAGAGAGTGAGTCTGGACTGTCTGGTTGGACAGTTTGGCAAGCGCCATGGTACGGCTGCTATGAGTGAGAGACGGAAACGGATCCATCCCTGGACTGTGTGTGTGTGTTGTCCCAATGACTGTGGGTCATAAGACCTGGTCATGAAGGCTGGAGTCACAAGTTCCTCATCCGGGGTTCCCTAGCACCGGTAAATTCATGGGACAACGTGAGGGTGTGGGAAACACTCCCTTGAGGTAATCCCCTTGCGGGTGAGGAAAACCGCTTCCCGGTCATCTCAGCCAGTATGTGACCGGCTTATAGTACTGAGATTGTGGATTCCGCCCAGTGAAGTACGTGATGAACTTCATCCGTTGCCTGGAGACTTCGGGTTCCGCCCTAGTGACTGACATATGTCACAACCGTGGCATTGGCTAAAGGACTTCAGGGCTAGGACTATTTCCAGAATCTTCTGTATATTCATGGGCATTTTTGACTCCGGGCGGGATCATTTGCCTTGTCTTCTGTGATGGGGGACACAGCACCCCATCGCGTCAGGCTCGTGATAGTGGTTAAACTGTTCAGCGTGGTGGAACAAAAAGCCTTCCCTGCGTGATAGAAAGAGTGGCCAAAGCCACCAGGGGGAGGGGGGAGACCGCCTACTTTCAAGGACAGGTGAAAAAAAACTCCTGTCGAGTGATTGAGGTTCTTATTCCTTGAATTGAGAGTGTGAAGGCGGTCTGAGATGCAGCTGTGAAATATTAAACTGTTGGAACTGGAGTATAATTGTGGAGGTTGTTATAGTGTCTACAGTGCTGAGACACTATGTTCGCAGTCCGCGAGGACCAGAGTTTTGGATAGGCAGAACGTCCAAGGACGGAAGGATGACGACACCCCTGGAGTGAGGGGTAGTCATGACGTCTGCCCTGACCTTTGTGAGCACTGAAGGAGCTGTAGTTAAGTCGAAACGGGAGTGCCACTAATTAATAGCATTCCTGTTTGAATGCAAATCTGATGGAACCTTCTGTCAGTATCTGCATAAGAATATACGGGTAGGTGTCCTGTATATCTATGGGCGCAAGGAATATTTATTGTTCTTTGGAAGCAACTTGGAGTGGAGATACCATGTGGGATAAGTTATCCGGACATGTTAGTTTAGTTGTTTTAGGTCCAGTACGGATAGTACTGTACCTTCCTGATTGGACCACAGATAGGTTGGAAAACGCTCTTTGCGTGATACGGTTACAGCGACTCCTGAAATGAGGAGAGGCTTTACAGCGTGGAAAGTACTTGAGTCTTTAGGCAGTGGAGACGATTTGGTCTCGGATTGGTGAGACTGACTGTCAGGATGAGCTACCGTTCTGGGTATCCTGGGACAGGTACCTGCGTGGCGATCGAGTACTCGTCAGTGTCGGTCTAAGTCTTGACCGACCTTAATAAATTCTGAAAGGAACGGTCGTCCAGGTTTGCACTGAGGGAGGGAAGTGCCCTTGCGTCTCGTAGCATCTGAAGTTAACTTGTGCAACTGTTCTTTGAACAGGTGTCCTCTGAGGAATGGAAAAAACTGTGAGGGGCTTCTTGGAGACCACGTCCATTCTTCCCTTCCCGTACCCAGAGGGCACGTCTAAGGGAATGGCATTGTGAGCTGCTATTGCTGAGCAACTGGCAGCATGCAGGGCTGCGCACATTAGGTAGTCAGCTGAGGTGGCGACTCGAGTTGTTTGGGTCGTCAGAGTAGGGCGGCGGACGAGGCATTCAATATTGGTTGACCTGCTAATGCTGTGATGGCTATCTCTGCCCTGACTGAAGCGAATCGTGTCCGTGTCAGTCTAGATGTGAACTGGCCGAATGAATTCCGGTTGGAATGCAGTTTGCTGACGGCGCTTGAGGGACCGCCTGGCTGTGCACTGAGGGAGGAAATGCTTTTGTCTCCCATGGCATCTGAAAACAATGTGACCAGTTGTCTTCTGGACAGACGTCCCTGGGATATGGGAGGCCTGTGAGGGACTGAGGCTACAGTATATCTTAGAACTTCCAATAGAGCGTCAGCCTGGCGGCTCTAGGACTAAGGACGTATCGAGATCTGAGTCGTGGTCAAAATGGCCTTCTGAGGGCACGACTGGTCTGCTGCCTGTAGCGCCTTTACTGAGGCAGTATTGTCCACATTATGTCCTATGTCCTGTGTGGAGCCACAGTCGGGAGGAAGTATGCCGAGCCTCTGATAATAATTATAATAATATTTATCCATTTATATAGCGCTATTAATTCCATAGCACTTTACATACATCAAGAAATACATACATATGTATCTATATATACACACACAGGTGTAGAGGATTTGAACTTGGGAACCCGCAGGTGCAAGGTCCAGATCACTATCCTCCAGGCTACAATGCTTTGTGCTGCAGGGGAAAAAAACATGCAGAGCCGCAGCAGGGAGGGAGCCCTGCTTGGCTTCATTGCAGAGAGTGTGCAGTGCGAGATCCTGCGCCGCCAGTACTGCTGGACAACATGGCTGGAGGATTCGGGGATGACTCCTCAACCCAGTATTCCCAGGGAAATCTGGTGAAGGGGGGCGACATATGACATGGAGTCTCGACCTCAACCGTGCCACCCTACAGTGGGAGTCGGGGATGAAGCATGTCAGTTCCCATGACATCGATGAGGGCACTGCGGACACCGCAGACCGGTACCCCACGGGCAGGCTACTGTACAGCCCCATTCCCCTGTGTGCCTGCATGCTGCAGCCGGGAACAGGTCCTGTGGGGCTCCCAGTGAATACGGGCCATAATAGTGGGGCTCCGAGCATCGTGAGGGGCTGTACAGAGTACCCTGCACTTGTATGTGAAGTGCAGGGATCAGTGCATTCATTACTAGATGCAGGGATTACTTGATGCCCCAACATAGCTTAATTACATGGCTTTGCCATGATACATCAGATGTCCCCAGCATGGCTGCAGGAGAGGTCTGTAGAAGAAACCAGGAGGGGGCGGAGCGTGCAGGGAAATGAAACTCTGCTCCACAGTGGCCTGCACGCTCCGTTCCGCCCCCTCCATGATGCTGATCGCGTCATCCGGGGGCGGGCCGGGGGCGGGGAAAGAGGCGGCGGCCTCGTTCTCTAGGCCGAAGCGCGGCCTCTAGTAATGTGCCCATGCCGCAGATGGTGCTCGGCCGGCGCGGAGACCCGCGGAGGGACCGGAACTGACCCGGATCCCCGCGGTCCCCAGGTATAGTGCGGCGCTGTCCCTCACAGGAGAACCCAGGTGCTGGGTCTCCTGGAGCTCGGCCTGACATATAGCTGCCGGCATTCAGAGGCAGCTGCTGGACCCCCGGGCATTATGGCGCCATTGTGGTGGCGGCTCCCGCCGGAGAACCCTAGGTCAGGGTCTCCTGGGATATGGCCATATATGCAGGTGCCGGCTTCCAGGGGCATGGTGCTGGCCTGCAGGGACATAGGGAGTCTGTGCTCCGTGTAATAGGTGCCTGTACTGCCGGACATGATGTCCTCCGGCCCCACCAGGAGCACACAGCAGGGCTGGGGCTCCTGGGATATGCAGCCCTGGGATGTGCAGCCCATCAGAAGCACTCAGCGTGGCTGAGGCTTCTGGATTACACTGCAGCCGACCTGCAGCCTGTGACCTGTGGTGGCTCAACCTAATGGTCCCACAGGGGTGATTAGTGAGGGATGCTGGCTGCCCCGCTGCTGGTCCCTTGGCACCCTAAGGAGTACACAGCGAGGCTGTGAGTCCTGGGTATACTGCGGCGAACACGCTGCCGCTGAAGTCCATGGAGTGGCTCAGCAGGGCTGAGGACTCCTGGGGTGCTCCGAGTGCTGCACCTGCTGGCTCTACCTGTGGTGTCTCAACCTAAATGAACCCCAAAGGGGTATTTAGGGAGGGATGCTGCTCCACCATCAGAGGCCTCGTCCGTCACCTCGACTTCAACCCAATGACCCCAACAGTGGGGAAATGGGGAAGGAGGACCGTTGTCTCAACTTCAACCCAGCGCCCCCAACATTGGGGGGCCGAGGAAGGAGCGGCATGTTAAGGGAAAAAGTCTACCTCAACCAGGCGCCCCAACAGTGGGTGGCCGAGGAGGGACCATGCCGGGAGTCTCGTCAGAGACCCACTTTTCTTCTTCTTGAAGTATAAAATTCAAAAAGTGAAAAAAAATTTAGGAGCAATAAAATTTGTGTGTGCCTCCTATCGACACTAAGCAAAAAACTGAAGAGGCAATGCCTGCTCTAAGGGTGTAATACTGCAGAGGAAGAGCCACTGTTAATCTTTTTCAGATTCTGCCTAGTGTCGCCTCCTAGTGGACAGCAGCATAACACCCACGGTCTGTGTCCCCCAATGAGGCGAAGGAGAAAGATCATTTACATAAAGTGGTAAAAGATGATTTATCCACAACAAGGCATCTGATATGAGGCATACGGGTAGGACTTTTTTCAGCATGCTATAACCTGTATGCCCATATTAAACCCTTCACGACTGAAGTACATATAAGTATGTCCTCGGTTGCCTCCCTCACCTTGATGCGAGCTCACGCGCAATCTAAAGCCATCGGCGACCCCATGACATGATCACAGGGCGTCAATGTGTCGCCATTGTTAGATGAGAACCCCTGCTGCTGTCATGACTTCCTTCCAGTTGATGCCCATCAACCACCTGCACTCGCAGAAAGTGATCATTTCTACAGTGCAGAGATGTGCATCTGCATGGCTCAGTATTGCAGAAGCAATTGGACTCTGCAGTGTTGAGGAGCACAAAAAGGCCAAATAAAACAACGTCAAAGTGGAAAAAATAAAAAAAGCTTAAAAATCATTCCCCTTTTGTCCCATTGAAAATAAAATTATAAAAAAAAAACAAAAACAAAAACCCCCACATATTTGGCATCACTGCATTGGAAATGCCTGATCAAAAATATAAAATCAAGTCGTCTGAAGGCTAAACTGTGTAACGGAAAAAAAATAAATTGCACAGCCCGAATTGCCGAAAAATGAGAACGCTAAAGTCAATCGCGACAAAAGTGCATTTTTTTTAACTTATTTTTTTCACCACTTAGATAATAGTAAAAGTACAGGGTGGGCCATTTATATGGATGCACCTAAATTGTTTAGACCCATTGAAAAAAAATAAAGTTGGATCCAAAATGGCCGACTTCAAAATGGCCACCATGGTCACCACCCATCTGGAAAGTTTTCCCCCTCCCATATACTAATGTGCCACAAACAGGAAGTTGATATCACCAACAATGTCCATTTTATTTAGCTGCATCCATATAAATGGCCACCCTGTATACATGGTTGGTATCTACAAAATTGTACTGACTTGAGACATCATACCGTCACATCCGTTTTATCATATAGTGAAAATGGTGAATAAAACCTAAAAAAACCTCAAATATGTAATTGCACTTTTTTTTTTGCAATTTTACTGCACTTGGAATTTTTTTCCCATTTTTAAGTATACTATACAATAAATAAATTACATCATTGAAAAATTAATCCCGTCTTGCAAAAACAAGCCCTCATATGGCTATGTTGATGGTAAAAAAATAAAATAAATATGGCTATTGGAAGCAGGGGAAGAAAAAACTAAACGAAAATAAGAAAATCACCCAGGGGTGAAGGGGTTAATAGTTTAGACTATTAAAAGGTAGTGACCAATTCCCTTTTAAAAAGATGTGACGGCTCCTACTCATACTTACATAGCTGCTTGTCTTTTGAGCCACTGTTGGCAAGCATTGCCATCATGTATATACTGGAGAACCTCTGAAAGCATGTTTCGCTTCAATCGCTCTTCTTCTCTAGACTTCTTTAAACGATCATATATCTTTGAACCTTTAGAAAAACAGTAAAAGGTGAAGACTGAATGGATAATTCTTTACACACGAGAGTGCAGTCACACTGTATGCTTTGCTTCGGCATTTGTTTAAGTAACTTTTTGGAATGCCTTCGTGTATGTACGTGGGGAATAAAACTGTTTCTGGCCATTATAGGATTTGTATCCCGCAATTTTCAGCAATATTTCCCCTTTTAAAAACAGCTCAAAATCGGAGATCACGCTGGAATAGTGGATGACAAGTTCAGGATGCAGGAGAAGCGGCTGATAAAGGGAGAAAGAAGCAGATTTGTATGAGATGGTCAAAGTCCTAGATATAACGAGTGCACCGAAAACCTAAGAGAAAAGTGCTACACTATAGCACAGGAACCCAATATAAGGGAAGGAATCAATGTAGCCCACCAAACGTATGCAGAAAAGTGACAATGCCTTTTATTACAGTGAAATACTGAATAAAAACATTTACATTTTTAAGAGATGCCACTTTGTAGCATTGACACATTGATTTTCATTTCTTTTATTGAAAAGCAACTTTGTTATGAAAAAATGCTGGATGGAAAAGCGTATTCTACTACAGTTTTGTGGACCGATGCAGCAAGTGCGGTTCTGCCGGATGCGGCAGATCCGGCACTTGGGCCACGGAAAAAACACTGCTTGCAGCTTTTTTTTTTCACGGCTGCAAGTGCTGGATCCGGCCGATCTGGCGTAACTGCACTTGCCAAACTGGACCGCAAGGCCCATAGACAATGCATGGGGCTTGCCGGATAGGCGACCGATCCAGCAGATGTGCTAAATCTGCAGGATCTGCCGCACATCAGAAAAAATGCTGATGTGAAAGGCCCCTAAGACAGGTACTTACTCTGAAAGGTTGCGATTCCAGCTATTCTGTATTCTTGTAACCGTTTGATTTCTCTGCGAAGTTCAAATTCCACTAAAAAAAAAAAAAAATCATGACATTAACTGCTTAATCCTAGATTTAATCAATAAATATTTTAAGAATAATAATTATGATATGGACTCATCAAGATCTACTTTTGGTTAGTTTGAAAACTGGAGGCACTAAATGATCGCATCGGTAAATCTTCACAGAACAGCGATCATTTAATAGCAGGTTTACTGCAGTAAATGATTTGTAATACATGGCTCAGTGCACACAGTCTGCCATGGTTCGCGGCAGTGCCACTCCTGTTTACACATGACGATGCTCTGCCGAGAACGATGACTTTTTTTGCTGTGCAAAAGATAATTTCACTTGCTGAATAAGCAAAATGCTAATTCATCAGGTGATCGACTGCATTTTTACACGGCAAGATAACTGTGTATACTACTAGTATACTATACTAGTTTACAATTATCTTTCAGTGTAAATGTAAAGTGTAAAGGGAAGCTGACTGCTGATACACAATGTCCATGGATTAGGCAGCGTGCATCAGGCACTGGCTGTATGATCTTAGCCATGTATGTTTAAGGCTGCGTTCACACATTGCGTATTTTGCCGCGTTTTTTTTAAGCGCGCTTTTCAAAATACGCAATGTGCCTTTTGTCTGCCTGCAAAGTGAATGGGAAATTCACTTTGCAGTGCAGACATTGCGTAAAAATACGCACTGCGTTTTCCGGGAGAAAGCGCAGCTCCGTAAACAATTGATATGTCAATTGTTTACGCAGCTACTTCTGCGTATTCTCCCAGAGGGGAGGAAGAATCCTGCTTCCTCCTCCCCTCTGTGACAGCTGTGACCGCCCCATTAGACTTCACAGTGTATTAATATACACTGTGAAATCTAAATTAAACAAAAGCAAATGTATGAAAAATAAAAAAGAATCAATACTTCACCTCTCCGACGCTTTCTCCCGCTGTGCGATCCCCGGTTCCAAGTGAGATGTGTTCTGACAGGACCTGTGGTGATGTCAGAGGGGCGTTCCTGGGCACTCGCGGTCATGTGATACATATCACATGACCGCGAACAGCCAATCAGCGCTGGGAACGCCCCCCCTCTGACGTCACCACAGGTCTTCTCAGTACACCTCTCACTTGGAACCGGGGATCGCACAGCGGGAGAAAGCGTCGGAGAGGTGAAGTATTGATTCTTTTTTATTTTCCATACATTTGCCTCTGTTTAATTTAGATTTCACAGTGTATATTAATACACTGTGAAATCTAATGGGGCTGTCACAGAGGGGAGGAGGAAGCAGGATTTTTCCTCCCCTCTGTGACATCACTGCACTTTCTGGAGTAAAGAAAGCGCAGTGTGTGAAAGCCCGTGTATTTTGTTGCGCTTTTTTGCGCGGCCGAAAAATGCGGCAAAAAGCGCAGCAAAATACGCAAATGTGTGAACGTAGCCTAAGGCTGCTTTCACATAGGCATTTTTTGAAAAAAAAGCAGCAGATGCGGCAGATTAACCGCATCTGCCGCATCTTTCGCCTAACGGCCACACTTGCAGCAAGCCCCATGCACTGTCTATGGGGCTTGCGGTCTGGTGCAGCTTTGCGGTTTGCCGGTTGTGGCAGATGTGGCACTTGCGACCGCGAAAAAAAACGCAGTCAGCCGCGGTTTTTTTTTTCGCGGTCGCAAGTGCCACATCTGCCACAACCGGCAAAACCGCACCTGACCGCAAGCCCCATAGACAGTGCATGGGGCTTGCTGCAAGTGCGGCCGTTAGGCAGCAAACGCAGTAAATCTGCCGCATTTTTTCAAAAACGCCTATGTGAAAGGGGACTAACTATGAAACGTTAAGGCATTTCAGAGCACAACAGTTTAAAACCCACCGCTCCCCTAATGTGACAGCTCATCTATAGGGAGTGGCCTGTCCTTTATGGGCAGGCAGGCAGAAGCTGCCAGGGACCCTGTTAAACTACTCTCTTGTGCGGCTTGGTCCTTGATGGTGATTTAACCGTTTCTCTCTAAAACACCACAGTGTTTCACCATTAAGCAAATATGGCTGTAATCGTACAGTGTGATACATGCTGTTCGTGGATCGGGCAGCAATTATCAGGTGTCAGATTCCCTTAAAAGCATAACCATCTAATAACCATTTAATCTTTATTTTATAAATCAATAGTCAACATGAAAATAAGCAACTTCGTCTGATCAAAGAAATCTGTTTCTTTCTCTGCCAGAATTGATCAGTCATTATCAAAATTCTCAATTGTGAGATAAAATCTGTGTGTCCAGTAAAGACTTTTCCCATTACGGAGATAGGAGATGGCTGCTGTTACTGATGAGATTCTAGGAGAATAGTAGGTGGAAGGGGCGGAGCTCTGCATCTAGCTCCTCCCTCTTCTGTCTACATAGATTCTCATCAGTAATAACGGTCATCTCCTATCTCAGTAATGGGAAAGTTTTCACTGAACACAAATTTTATCTGAGAATTGAGAATTTAGATAATGACCAATCAATTCTGACAGATAAAGAAGCAAAATTTGCCTAATGGCAGAGTCACATTACTCACACAAGTGAAATGCAAGAATATTTGCATCACACTCTACCCCAAAACATTGCTGCAGCTCAGACCTGCAAGTTTTTCCACAGACTTAATTGAACATAGGAAAAAATAGCAGCATGCTATGATTGTCAGTAAGTCTCGGTTCACTCGCACCAAGCCTATGTGTGAATGTGAAACATCAGACTGCACTAATGTCCTTTGAGTGCAGTGTATGTACACCAAGACTAATAATGGAATAGATGGAGAAATGAATCCCATCACAGGATCAGATCACAGCTGAATAACACTCGGCTCACACTCACAGCAGACCCTGAGCCGAGTGTCAGTAGACCATTGCATCTGATGCCATACGCTAGTCTGACCCCGGCATCATAACATATATTACAAAGTTGTTTATTTTCACGTGTGCTATTGATTTGTGAAATAAAAATGTAAACAGTTATGCTTTAGCAAAATAATTAGTGGTTATCTGCACAGAACTCAAACAATAACTTGTTTTTATGCTCACTAAAAACAGACTTTTAAATTGTTAGTTTCATTGTATCATTTGTCCATTTAATTTACATTATTTCACTCTCCATAAAACCAAGAGCTGTGGTATGACTACCAAAATGACTGCTTACGTGCGTGGCTCTCTAGAAAGCGATCATATTTTGTTGCTCCTAAAATTCTAGCAAATCGCCTCATTGTATCATACAGCTCTTGAATATCTTTGGAATATCTTCTTTCTAAAACTGAAAAGAAATAAAGCTGTTAGAAATCGGTTTCAGAATAAATAAAACAGCATCATGTTGCCTCATTTCCCTTTCACTGGAGTACTGAATCCATTAGATACCTTGGAATACAACTCCCGGCAGTTCCTTCCATTTTGTACAGGATTAATCAAAGACAACTGATATCATCACTAATTAACCTCTTACTTACTGGGAAACATTTCACTTTGTCTTTCTCCAGCCGATGCCACTTAGGCTGCTTTCACATTATGATTTTTGTGGATCTGTGGCTATCAGTTATAAAACTGACAGCCACGGATTTGATTTGGCTCCCATGTATCCCTATGGGCACGGATTGATCCTGTATGACCATCAGATTGTGTCCAAATTGTCACGGATCCAATTGTGTCCGATTTGTTGCTGTACCCAGAGTCAGAGACTGCTCTAATTTTGGGCACAGCGGACCAAATCTGACAGAATCGGATCCGACGCGGTCTACGGCAAATAACATGGGGGCCTATGAAGCTCGGATCCGGGAAAAAACAAGATTGTGCCGATATTAGTGTACTGAGCATGCTCAGTAAACTAAAACTGCTCTATTCCTGTGTTATTTTACTTTCACAATATATATATATATATACATACATTGCGAAAGTAAAATGAAATAAAGAAAGTGTTAAAAATAATTTAAAAAAATCCTCACCTCTCCGCCGCGTGTCCCGCGATGCATTAGTCGGCCAACTTTGCATGTTATCACGCCCCTGTGGGCGTCATAACATGGTTTCCAATGCCCAGTGTCATAACAGCAAAGCGTCTCTGTACCTCTTATAATAGAGTATCTCAGATCGCCAGGTGTATATATACCCGGCTTCAAAGACACCCAGTGCCCATGATTGAAAGTTGTCGGCACTTCCAATCATGTACACTACTCTCTGAAGCTGGGACATACTCCAAGTGCTGAGAACTTCCAATCATGGGCCCTGATTGTCTTTGAAGCCGGGTATACATACACCCAGCGATGACACGCATACGTGGCTTTGTATTGCACTGTTATGGCACTGTGCATTGTAAAGCATGTTATCACACTCAAAGGGGCGTGATAATATGCAAAGTGAGACGACTAGCCAAGGGCCTAATTCCCCTGCAACTAGTCACTGCCATCATTAGCATCTTATAAATGGTGTTTAGAAATCCTTTTTCTAAAGATCTGTTTATGTATGCGACTAGATGCTGGGACTGTTGGAGAGGGATTCTAGATGTGCACCCAGAACAACTTGGGGTTCGTGGTCCACTAAGGCCCTGACAGGTTCCCTTTAAATGTATTTTGATTGTACTTGATATATGTTTGTTAATAAACAAATAAAACAATGGATCCATGTGTATGTGTAAAAAGACATAGGAAAGATGTCACTACACTCACACCATTAAAAATAGGTCTTCCAAACGCATTAGTAGATACTCATGGAGGACAGTTTTTGTTCCCTGATTATGGTCTGTTTAACTGAATAAAAAAGGATGCCTATACCAACGCAGCTTCAACAGTGATGCCATTATAATGAACAACTGTGAATTCTGGTGGAAGAGGGGACCCTGGGACCGAAAAGCAAGACAATATGGGAGGGTCTGTGTGGCAACTGTGAGGAGGTTGAACACTTCCATGTACCAGGGTCTTCGAGGCAAGTCTGGTGCAATCAGCATGATGGGAATCGCTCTTTCTACTGAAGATATGGTAACTTATCCATCTCCTTTTATTGAGCAAAGATGTCATCAGGGGACAGCAGGGTGTGTATCTGTCTCATGTGATCACCGCGCTGCCCACTGACAAGGTCCCGATTCAAGAGGGGTAATAAGACCCTGCAGGAAAGTGAGTGCAGCTCCAGCCTCTTGTGATGTGCTATTTGAGTATTTTCTCAAAATGTCAATTTCATAATAAAGTAACTTACAAAAGTGGTTAGTGCTTATAGAAGGATATTTGTAAATGGTATTATAGCTATTGGGCGACCCCT
>JARQOC010000002.1:287624720-287728033 GCA_033576535.1 Allobates femoralis | reverse complement strand
AAATCAAAGAATAAGTATGAAGGGTCACACCTGCATTAATAATAGAGAACTCTGGATCCAATAATCATTAATTGGTGGTCAAAGCCCATCACCTCCCGCCCAGCCTTCACAATCACCTTTAACCAGATTAGAACATGCTCATTAAAGAGTTCATCCAGGACTTTTTTTTTTTTTTAAACTGGGGCCTAAAAACTAACAGGCAGGTAGTTGCTAATATTTATGACTGAAAGCCCAAGGCTGCCAGGAGGAAAAAACTTCATTTGTAGACTGTTAGCCCTCAAGGGCAGGGTCTTCTCCCCTCACCTACTGTATCCTCCCTCATCCCTTGTAGAATGTGAGTCCTTGTGGGCAGGGTCCTCTCCCCTCACCTACTGTATCCCCCCTCATTCCTTGTAGATTGTGAGCCTTCGTGGGCAGGGTCCTCTCCCCTCACCTACTGTATACTCACCCATCCAGTGTAGACTTTGAGCCTTTGTGGGCAGGGTTCTTCTCCACTCACCTACTGTATTCTCACCCTTCCATTATAGAAAGTGAGCCCTCACAGGCAGAGTCCTCTCCTCTCACTTATAGTATCTTCACCAATCCCATGCAGACTGTGATCCCTTGTTGGCAAGGTCCTCTCTCTTCGCCTACTGTATCCTCACCCATCCCTTGTAGACTGTACCCTTGTGGGCAGAGCCCTCTATCCTCTCCTAGTATATTCTCACCCATCCTTTAGACTGTACCGTTGTGGGCAGGGTCCTCTCCCCTCATCTACTCAATCCTCACCCATCCCTTGTAGACTGTGAGCCCTTGCGGTTAGGGTCCTTTGGCCTCAACTACTGTATCCTCACACATCCCTTGCAGACTGTGAGCCCTTGTGAGCAAGGACCTCTGCCCTAACCTACTGTATCCTCATCCATCCCTTAAAGAGAACCTGTCCACCCCCTGGTGCTATTCTAACTGAATGCAGTGTGTATGCTGCATTCAGGGAAGGGGTCTCCTCATGTCTCTACCCCACCTGTAACCTGTAAAAAACACTTCAGAAAGTGCAGAGATAAGATGCCCGGAGGGACTCAAACCCCCGTCACACCTAGCGAGATTGCTGTTTCGTCACAGGTTTTGTGACGCAACAGCGACCTTGCCAGCGATCTCACTATGTTTGACACGCAGCAGCGACCGGGCCCCCACTGTGAGATCGCCGATCATGTTGGAATGGCCTGGACCATTTTTTGATTGTCAGGCTCCCGCTGGCCAGCACGCATCAGTGCATTTGATGCCTTAATGGCGATTCAGTACTCAGCCACGTATGTCTGAGTCGTCAGACTAGCTGCTGTGTGACAGGGTCCCAACGACCACCAAAGGTCATTATACGGGTCGCCGTATCGTTGCTGCATTGTTGAGTAGAAGTGACTTTTTGACATCTCACCAGCGACCTCATAGCGACGTTCCAGCGATCATTACCAGGTCGTATCGTTGTTGGTCACCAAGTGTGATGGTACCCTTACTGATTATGGAGTCCTTGCTGTTCACAGGGTCCTCTCCAATCCCTGCCTCTCTGTGCTGCCTCCTGCCTCACTGTGCCGCCCCCTGCCTGTGCGTCAGCATTTCAATTCACGTCAGTGGCAGAGCCTGCATACAGCATAATCTTTATCAGAGCGGGCACTGCCACTGACATCACAAAAAAAGGTATCAGCAGCCGGGACCTGGTCCTAACTATTCCTCACAGTGTGCTTAAGTGAATTGAGACGCTGACACACAGGCGAGGAGGGAGCCACACACAGGCAGGAGGTGAAACAGAGAGACATGAGGCAGCACAGAGGCAGGTGGTGATGAAGACTTCCGTGAACACTGAGAACTGCATAATCAGTAAGTCCCTCCGGACTCGTTATCGCTACACTTTCTAAAGTGTTTTTTACAGGTAACAGGGCGGGTAGTAACATGGGGGCAGACTGCATTCAGTTTGCAAAGCACCAGGGGGTGACAGGTCCTCTTTAAAGACTGTGAGCCCTCATGGGCAGGATCCTATCTCCTCTTGTACCCAGCTGCTCATTAGCTGTAGGGCTCATTTAATGTAATGTCACGTTAGGCCCAGCGACATCGCTGGAACAATGTCCACACCACAGGTCAATACAGACAACATTATTGTACATGGCATAATATAGTAATAAAAAGGTGTTGTCTGAATAGTTGAAAACCTACTTAATATTGCAAACAAATTTTAACAAGCCTTTCCTGGAAATCCGATCAACCTAGTTTCAGCTTTGCTTCAGAAAGTAAAAGTAGCTTTGATGGTAGGTGTATGAAAGGTTTGCTTACCATGTAAAATTTCTGAATCATCTTCAACAAAATCAATATCCCTTAGATCCCATTCTGCATAGTTGTCAAACTCCTTGAAAACAAAACAGACAAACAATAGAAGAGAGAAAAAAGAAAAGAAACAAAGCTTGTGGGCCCCAGAGCAAAATCAGTTAGAGGACCTGCAGCTACCCTGAGCCACATACAATAACAGTATCTTTTTATTCAGGATAAGAGGGGCCCTTTAAAGGGAATCTGTCAGCAGGATTTTTTTTTATCTGACAGCAACAAAATGTAGGTTAAAAGACCTGAATCCAATCATAGATTACTGGCAGCAGTGATTCTGACACATTTCCTTTTAGAAACAAAATTCTCTCATTCTAAAGGACAGTGAATTTATGGGTATGTACACATGCATGTGTCATAGTATGATAGATTGCCCTAGTCACAACACACAGAAGATAATCTACACAAATTAATGGTGCCACATACTACTGTACACAGATTACCCACCGTATAACCCTAACACATTCTACACATACATACATAGGCCTACCATTCAATACCCTAAATACAGCACTATAAGCAAAGAGGAGTTGATCGTGCTGAGTCTATGCTTCTCTCCTAGTTCCCATCTACTCCATATCTTGCTGGCACTGTAGATTCTAAACCTGTGAGCAAGACTTTACCATCTCAGCTGCTGCCTCTAGAAAACATTTCTGGACTTAGGAAACGTTTTAGCTGTTGTATAACATCCTGAGTAACTGAGAGATCAATGCCATAGATGAGTGTGTGAACAAGATGGAGGGCACAAGGAGTATTTGTAAACCAATGTATTAACACTATCCTGAGCCCTAGAAGTCCTGGAGAGTTCAGTGCTTCTATCATTAATAAGCCTACTAGATAAACAGGGAATCTATGGGACACCTGTTAACCGATTAAATTAAAGTCTATAAGCTTAGAAAGTAAGGTTTGTAATTGCATTGAAAACTAGTGGTGAATGACCTTCTACGACCAGTCTGCAGTTATATGTGGTGCACTCCAAGACTCAGTGCTACAGCGGGTAAAATAAGTATTGAACACATCACCAATATTCTAAGGAAATGTATTTTTAAAGCTGTACCTGACATTAATTTTTCAACATTTCATTTCAACGTTCTTATTATTCAAAGAATAGAAATGTATAGAATATTAAACATGGAATCTTTTGGGGATATTCATATTAATTACAGGTATACATATATGTATAAATATACATATTAATTTCTCACCAGAGGTTGGTAACAACCCATCTGATCTACACAGGCAAAGAAATCAAACCATAGGTGTCTACAAATTTAGTGATGTGTAATAATGAGAAATGACAGGAAAAAGTATTGAACACATGAAGAAAAAGAAGAGCAAAAAGCCATGGAAAGTCAGGACACCGTATTTTTTGTACCAGAGGTTACATTTGTTTTTTTCCTACAAATTTGGGCTGAAAACGAGGGTGCGTCTTACAGTCTGAATGTACCCGCTCGTTGTGAAATGGGGTCAGAGGAGGCACGCGCAGGGTCACCGCTGCAGGAAACCGGTCACAGCAGGAGCACTGAATATTAATTTCCCTATGAAAAGGAAAAAAATAGCCACTGCTCCCCATGCTTTTAATCTCGCCTACCTCTTGGCACTGAGGTCAGTAATAGTGAAAATCTTCACAACCCCTTACTATCACTTACAATGGCGCCAAGAGGAAGGCAGGATTATGTGAGTGGGGAACAATGAATATTTATTTCCCTTTAATACAGAAAGGAATATTCATTGCTCCTGCTGTTGCCAGTTTAGCCAGCAGCGACCCTGCTCCTATCTTTGGTGCGCCTGTCACTGGGGACGCCTGGGAGTGACATCTTGTCATTTACATGCAGAAATCAGTTGTCAGCACCAGAAGGGGAACGCCGTGAGCATGGGGAATGCTGGGAAGTTAAGTAGAATCATTTACTTTTTAGGTATGCAGATGAACAAGAGGCATATATACATGGATGACCCATGATGGGGAACATATACACCAGAATGGGCACAGGATGGAGGACATATATAATAATAATAATAATAATATTTATTCATTTATATAGCGCTATTAATTCCATAGCATTTTACATACATCAGTAATGCTGTCTCTCTTGGAGCTCACAATCTAAACATCCTATCAGTATGCCTTCACCAGAATCGCACCAGCATTGCAATGGATTACACCTGTCAGTGAGACAATGATAAACGCAACTTAACCCCTTAATGACAAATGACAGCTATACCTGTTATGGCTTTGAACTGTCACTGCATGTAAACACTTTATTTGGTCAAAGAAACGTAGAAAATATCATCCTAAATTTACTACGAACGTGAAGTCCAATATGTCATGAAAAAATCAGTCTTGGACATACTACGATATGTTGAAGCGTTCTAAAGTTATAACCTCGTAAAGTGACACTGATAAGAATTGCAAAAATGAGGATTGGTCCTTAAAGGGTTAAAGGCTTGCTGCAGCTGTGTGACCTGGGGGTCACTATAATAACCTTGGGTTGCCATGGTAACGATTGGGCCCCTGTGATCATGTGGCGGGGGTCCCGATCACTTGGGAGAGAAGAACATGCCTCTCCCAGCCTCCTAAATGCTGTGATCGCTATTGATCGCAGCATTTAGGGGTTAAACAGCCAAGGGCAGACAGGGATTGCTCCTGGCTGTGAAAGCCAGGGCTTGACTGTCACATAAGCCAAAGCCCTGGAGGCGATCGCGCAGGCACAACTCCTGTGCTCCGCACGATCGCTAAAGCGTACCGGTAAGTCCTAGGTCAGGAAGGCATAGAAAAAAAAATATAGGACAAAGTGGTACGTCCAATGTCGTAAATGGGTTAATTTAGCTCAGCAACATTTAGCCAAGCTTGAAAATTACTTGTCTAAATATCTCGATTATTGTATGATAATGATTAAAAGCCTGATGTTAACATTGTACTGCAATAAATGTATCACTTAAAAATGAGCCATGTATGATGGAGTCAGAGTCAATGATTTGACTTCCTGACTCCATAGCCCTGGGTGTAAGGAAAGATATATTTAGTTTATTATATAAAGATGTATTTAGTTATGAGAAGAGACATCTAATGATTAACTTGTACAAGTACATAAATTAACTGCACAAAAAAAAGAGAATTTTGTTTAAGTACCGTAAATTCTTTTTTCTTTAATCATCAATGGGAGTCCCAGACAATGGGGTTTAGGGCACTGCCCTCCGGAGGTCACACTAGGTACTACAAGTTTGTAGACACCGCCTCCTCCGCTTATAAACCCCTACCGCAGGGAACATCCTCAGTTTGGTCCATAAGCTGCGAGGAGGAAATAAACCACACCCGAAACATCGGGACGAATGCCGTGCACAGACGGTTCAACAACCCGGCAAACACTGTCTCAACAGAGAACAGAACAAATGCAAAACATGCAACGGAACAACTGGGTGGGTGCTGGGTCTCCCATTGATGATTAAAGAAAAAAGAATTTACGGTACGTAAACAAAATTCTCTTTTTTCTGGTCATCATAATGGGAGACCCAGACAATGGGGATGTCCTAAAGCAATACCCCAGGGCGGGAAGAGTTCCTCAACAAGACGGATAACACATGGTTCCCTTTAAAGGTGGGCAACCGCCGCCTGGAGAACCCGCCTGTCCAAACTTGCATCCGCAGAGGCATGGGCATGCACCATATAGTGCTTAGAGAAAGTGTGCAGGCTAGACCAAGTGGCCGCCTGACACACCTGTAGAGCAGACGCTCGATGTCGCAAGGCCCAGGAGGCACCTACAGATCTGGTAGAGTGAGCCTTCAATCCCACCGGGAGAGGCAAACCAGAAGCCCGGTAAGCCTCTTGAATGGAAGCCTTAATCCATCTGGCCAATGTCGACTTTGATGCCGCGGACCCCTTACAGCGACCTGTCGTAAGAACAAATAAGGAATCCGAACTCCTAAAGGAGGCGGTCCTGGACACATAAATGCGTACCGCTCTCACGAGATCCAGAGTATGGAGGTCGCGTTCAACCT
Source organism: Allobates femoralis (assembly GCA_033576535.1). Taxonomy (NCBI): domain Eukaryota; kingdom Metazoa; phylum Chordata; class Amphibia; order Anura; family Aromobatidae; genus Allobates; species Allobates femoralis. The sequence continues at coordinate 287,721,694 of JARQOC010000002.1, read as the reverse complement.
GATGAACGGGAGCCGGGCAAAATGATGGGAGAACAATCTCCTGGTTCAGGTGAAAAGTTGAAACCACCTTCGGCAAGAATTCTGGCCGAGGACGCAACACCACCTTGTCTTGGTGAACCACCAGAAAGGGCGACTTGCACGAAAGTGCTGCCAATTCTGAGACCCTTCTCAGAGACGTGATTGCCACCAGAAAGGCCACTTTCTGAGACAGGCGAGATAGAGAAAAATCTCTCAGCGGCTCAAACGGTGGTCTCTGTAATGCCGCCAGGACCATGTTGAGGTCCCAAGGGTCCAGAGGTCTCTTGTAGGGTGGAACCATCCGTGACACCCCCTGTAGAAATTGACGGACCTTCGGGAGGAGCGCCAATCGCCTGTCAAACAGCACTGAAAGTGCTGAGACTTGACCTTTCAAGGAGCCAAGGGATAATCCTAATTCCAACCCCGACTGTAGGAAAGCCAACAACGTCGGGATGGACAAGGGCCACGGAGACCGTCCACCAGAGGCACACCAATTAAAAAAGATTTTCCACGTCCTGTGGTACATCTTCCTTGAGACTGGCTTCCTAGCCCGATTCATAGTGGCAACCACCGTAGGGGAAAAACCCCTGGATGTCAGCAGCCAGGCCTCAAGAGCCATGCAGTCAATCTGAGGGCCTTGGAATTGAGGTGGAAGAATGGGCCTTGCGCGAGTAAGTCTGCGCGGTCTGGAAGAGCCCACCTGTGTCCGCCTGACAGTTGCCACAGGTCCGGATACCAGGACCTCCTGGGCCAATCTGGAGCCACTAGAATGGCGACCCTGCACTCCGACCTGATTTTCCACAGCACCCTGGGAATCAGAGCCAGAGGCGGGAACACATACGGCAGATGAAAGCTGGACCAAGTCAGGACCAGAGCATCCGCTCCCAGTGATTGGGGATCCCATGACCTCGCCATGTATTGCGGTACCTGATGATTCAGTCGTGAGGCCATCAGATCCACGTCCGGAGTGCCCCATCTGCTGCAGATGTCCTGGAAGACGTCTGGATGAAGAGACCACTCTCCGGCATCCATCCCCTGCCGGCTCAGATAGTCGGCCTCCCAGTTTTCGACCCCTGGGATGTGAACTGCGGAGATCAGGCAGTTGTTGTCCTCCGCCCAGGATAGGATGCGGTGGACTTCGGCCAGAGCCTCTGCACTCCTGGTTCCTCCTTGATGATTTATATAAGCGACGGCCGTCGCATTGTCGGACTGAACCCGAATGGGTTGTCCTGAGAGGAATCTCTGAAATGCCAGGAGCGCCAGATAGACCGCCTTGATCTCCAGCACGTTGATCTGCAACGCCGACTCCGACCGAGTCCAGAGACCTTGGGCCCTGTGGTGTAAGAACACCGCTCCCCAGCCCTTCAGACTGGCGTCGGTGGTCACCACTAACCATGACGGTTTGATGAAGGACCGGCCCCGAGACAAGTGGTGTGGCTGTAACCACCACTGCAGGGAATCTCTGGTTGGTTGGGAAAGGGTCACCAGCCGATTCAGAGAAATCGATTTTTTGTCCCACCTGCGGAGGATCTCCAGCTGGAGAGGACGGAGGCGAAATTGTGCAAAAGGCACCGCCTCTATTGCTGCCACCATGCGCCCCACCAGCATCATCAACACCCGTAGGGATGATTGTGGTGACAGGAGGACTGCTTGCACTCCTGATTGAATCGCCATCTGTTTGACTCGTGGCAGAGACACCAGGGCTGAGGCTGTGTTGAAGTCCATGCCCAAATATGTCAAAGACTGGGTCGGAACTAGCGTTGACTTCTGAATATTGAGGAGCCAACCGAACTGTTCCAGAGACCGCATGGTCACATCCAGGCTCTCTTGACAAAGGTGTTCTGATGGCGCCCTGACCAGTAGGTCGTCTAAATAGGGAATGACGGCATGTCCCTGCACGTGCAGGAGAGCCATCATAGAGGCCATCACCTTTGTGAACACCCGCGGTGCCGAGGCCAACCCGAACGGCAGCGCCACAAATTGGAAGTGTTCTTCCCCCACTGCGAATCTCAGCCAGCGCTGATGAGCTGGTGCAATGGGCACGTGAAGGTAAGCGTCTCTGATATCTATGGACGCCAGGAAGTCTCCCTGAGATACAGCCGCGATCACGGAGCGCAGTGATTCCATGCGGAACTTCCGAACCAACACGTGATGGTTGAACAACTTCAGGTCCAGCACCGGGCGGAAGGATCCGTCCTTCTTCGGGACGATAAAGAGGTTGGAGTAAAATCCCCTGAACCTCTCTCCGGAAGGCACCGGTATCACCACTCCGTCTCTGCGGAGACCCTCCAACACCAGGTAAAAAGCCTGAGCCTTTTCTGGCGATGGGACCGACCGATGGAATCGGGATATCGGTTTTGACGTCAGCTCTATCCTGTAACCTCGCGAGACCACGTCTCGAACCCACTGATCTTGAACGTGAAGTAGCCATTTGTCCTGAAAGCGAGACAAGCGGCCCCCCACCTGTGGGGAGGTAGGAAGGGAGAGCGAGTCATGCAGAGGTGGGTTTGGGGGTGGCAGCTGCCGCCCCCGCCGGTTTCTTTGGACGACTCTTAGAGCGCCACTGAGAAGCGGGCTTTCCCCCTCGGTCCGTGCGAGCGGACGGTGCTGATGACTGTGAGCTGGAGCGAAAGGACCACTGTTTTGGGTTCCTTTTAACGGTATACCGTGGCTTAGGCTTATTCTGCGGTATCTTAGACTCAGCAGAATCCTTTATCAGCTTGTCCAGTTCGGTGCCAAAAAGCCTGTCACCAGCGAACGGAAGATTCTGCAAAATCTTCTTGGATGTGGTATCTGAGTCCCAAAGACGCAGCCACAACAATCTGCGGATCGCTATAGCATTGGCCGAAGCCACAGCTGAGCGAGTGGCAGTTTCCAGAGTCGCCGTCCTGGCGTAGTCCGCATAGGCCCTTGCCCTCTCGGTAAGTGCCAGGACCTCTGGACTGGATCTTGCCAGGTCAGAGATACCATCCAAGCACGTAGTAATCGCTTGCAAGGTCCAGACCGTGGCAAAATTAGGGGCAAAGGAAGACCCCACAGCCTCATAGGAAGACTTGGCGAGTTGCTCAACCTGTCTATCAGTCGCATCCTTCAGCGAGGAGCTATCAGAGGCAGAGAAAAGGGAGCGTGCAGCAATCCTGGTCATGGAAGCGTCCACCTTCGGGGACTGCGACCACTCCTGAAGCACCTCCTGGGGGAAGGGGAAGCGATTGTCCTTGGGTTTACGGACATAACGCCGCCCAGGATGTAACCTGGGAGCTCTAACCACCCTTCCAAAATTCGTGTGGTCCATGAAGGAGCCACTTGGTCTAGCCTCTGGGCGGCAGCGGCGGTCCCTGATCACGTGGGGCCGCTCATTATCTCCTCTAATATGCACTGCATCCCGCTGTCAATCACAGCAGGAGCAGCGCATATGACAGGAGCGGTCCGCAGCCCCATGTGAACAGTCAGTGCTTTCCATGCTTTCATTGCATGGAAAGCACTGATTACCCAAAGAATTTCATACTCACCTCTCTTCATATCGTTTCCTGCAGCCCGCGCTATTCCCGCTGTCTCCGCTCAGCTGTGCCGGCCTCCGGTCATATGAGCGTCGCTCATTGTGACATTATCACCGGGCGCCGCTCACAGGACTGGATTCCGGTATAAGCAGGCAGCGGGGATGGAGGCTGCGGGGAGCGGTGGAGAGAGGTGAGTATGAGATCGTTTGTTATTTTTACAGAGTGCAGCATTGGAGAAAGTGTGCAAGGGTGGGGGCTGTCAGTGCCATTGGGGGGGACAAATTGTGCCAGGGTGCGGGCTGTCTGTTCTATGGGGGGATAATGTGCCAGGGTGGGGGCTGTCTGTTCTATGGGGGGATAATGTGCCAGGGTGGGGGCTCTATATGCCAGCATGGGGGTCCTTTATGCCAGAATGGGAGGCAGTGCGCCAGCAATGGGGGCAGTGTGCAAGCATGGCGGGCAGTGTGCCAGCATAGGGGGCAGTGTGCCAGGATGGGGGCTCTGTATGCCAGCATTGGGGCCCTGTGTGCCAGGGTGGGGAACAGTGCATCCGCATGGGAAGGACAGTACGCCAGCATGGGGGACATACATACCAGCATGGGGGGACATATATACTGATTATAAGGTGGACACTGGTATTATAAGACGGACCCCACATAACATTAAACATTTTTTTTTCTCTTTTCCTTCACCAAATTTGGGGGTGCGTCTTACAATCAGGTGCATCTTATAAAGCAAAAAATACGGTAAATACTTTTATTTATTAAATAAATTATATATATATTTCTTTTATATTATTCCTTTTGTTTCTTTGTCATACTCTTTTGTAAGTTGCCAATGGACCGATTCTGTGCTTGCGTATGCCTACCCAGTGTGACAATTACTGCTATTTGGTTTGGTTTCTTATATTGGCCAGCTTATATAGATGATTTTCTTGCTGTTTGGTGATATTTGTATTTGCTTAATTTCGTAAATAAAAAATTATAAAAAAAAAAAAAAAAAAAAAAAAAGAAGATGAAAACAAGAGGGGCGCAATATGAAATACCTAGCGATCTGTAAGTATTAAAAAGAGGGTCAATGGCCACTCACCTAATGAGGTTGTGCACCCCTGCACAACCCCAGTTGAATGCCTCTGGTAGGGCCGCTTTACGCACACCAACTTCTGTACAGATCTCTGGTTGCAGTGAAATCATGGACACATTGTTATATTTGTACTCAGCCACAAAATGGAACAATGTGTCCATGATTTCACTGCAACCAGTAAGTTGTTCAGAAATTGGACACAGAAGTTGGTGTGTGTAAAGTGGCCATTAGTAGGACCATTAGACACCAACTGATGAAGACATGCACCTACTGTTGAAACGCGTTGTGGAGTTGTAAAGGGCAATAAAGGTTTGTTATTGCTTGCATCTTACCGTATATCTTTTATTTCACCTCTCACCCCAGTGTTCCAAAAGACCGCTACAACAAAGTGTAATAATTTCCAAAATGGAGTCATTTGTGGGGGTTTCTGCTATTTTGACATGTTAGGGGCTCTGACACAGCATTCACAATCTATTCCAGACAAATTTTTGCTCCAAAATTTAAATTGCAATCTTTCGTTTCCGAGCCCTGCCTTGGCGCCCAATCAGCAATTTTTGATCAAGTGTGGGGTATTATTGCACTCAGGAGAAATTGTGTAACAGATTATCAGGTCCATATTATCCTATTATCCAATGTAAAAATTACAATTTTGGGGCTGAAAACAACATTTTGCAGAAAGTTAGTTCTGAGCATGTTAATACCCTTCTATTCCGACTAGATGGTTTCTGGCATCGATCAATACACTTGCATTGAGCATGCCGGAAACAGTCTAGGTGGATTTTGGCATATTGTATACTTGCAGCCACGTGACTGCCATTCCTAGCGCTGACACCGGAGAATCCGCACCAGGTGCACAATGTCTGGATTCACAAGTCTGAAGTCACATAGGACCCTGCTACTATCAGTCAGAATCTCATTGTGATAATTCCTAATAAAGGAGGACAACCCAAAACGACTTGAATAAATCATATTGAAGTTACCACTATGAGATTCTGACCATGACAGAAGCACAGTGTTAATTCTCTCCTTCCTGACACTTTTGTATCGTTAATATTGGAAATGCAGCAGCTATCTAATACATATAGGTGGTCTAAAATGGTTGTGTCTGACAACCCCAGCAGGTGAGCAGTACCTTTTTCAACTATAAGGTCACCTTGTCTCCTAGATAAAACCCTATTGCATCTTTTTGTCCGCATTCCTCCTTTAGTCACATAGAATGGCAGCAGACTTGTTATTTTAGACCGGACAACCACTAATAAACAAGGAAACCCAGTGTTTGGCTGCAGTCTGGAAGCCATGGACGTCAACAGTCATTGGCTGTAAATGATTCTCTACAAAGTATTAAAAATTTACATTTTATTTTATTTGTCCAATTACTTTTGAGACCCTGAAATAAAGAGATGAGGAGGCTTTGTAGTAAAATGGATGTAATTCCTAAACGTTTCAAAGGATATTTTAGCTCAACGACTAATTAAACTTGAAAGTCTACACGTCAATTGAATCTCAGGTGTTATATAATAGTGGCATGAACAGCCCAAATCACAGAGAATCAGTCGCTGCCCAAATAGTTCTGGACCTAACTGTTGACTCTTTTAGGGCAGACTGGATCATGCATTGTGTTTATCACCTCCCATCCCTCAGGTGAATGTTAAGAACATTTGGCCCTTTTCCGACTATACGAACTATGTAATTAGGTAACACACTTACCTCTATGAAGTCTGCCCTAGCTGGCATGTATCCTGCCATATCTCTAGAAAGCAGGGAATCAAAGGTTGGTCTTGGTGGATCCTCAGAAGCTATAAGAGAAGGTCACATCCCAACAGAAAAAAAAACGTATTATCTGAATGATCATCATTCTGGTTTGCTACATACATATCTCCATAATTTAATACCAAATCATTGTTTTTTTTGTATCAACGGCATTTTTATATGTGGTTTGTGGAACACAACTAATGTGTACCATGTCACTAAGGGTTAACGAACAGCTGCTTCTTTCATGGTCAGTCTACAATATTAAAGGCTATATTAAATAGAGGTTGTCTGGTCTAAAACTGATAACTTACCAATCCTCTCAGCACATGCACTGGCCGCTGCAAGGATTAGTGTATTTCTAAGCTGGGAATGGACCTAATTTATGCGGCATACATGTTCACGGCAACAACACAATTAGTGGACGCAGCCTCGCTCCATGCAAGTCAGGGACACTGGCCGGGAACATGTATACCATATAACTGCAGTCTGCTCTCAGTTTAGAAACTGTGAATCCTGGCAGTGCTCAGAGTTGGCCTGGGAGGACTGAAAAGTGTGCAGACACAGAGTTATCAGTTTAGACCGGACAACCCCTTTAAGCCTATTCGATTCAATGGGGACAATTGGCAGTCATTAGTAACTTGTAAGGCCGACTTCACACCGCAGCACAATCCAATCCGGGGCAAATGAGATACAGCGCCCCCTAAAATGTTCCTAGGCTGAGATAATCTCATATATGTTACACCGCTATGTACTGTGTAATGGTCGTGTCTGACAGTACAGGGATATGTTCTGATCATACCACATCTCCTGTGCTGAGATAATCTTATATATGTGTCCCTGCTATGTACTGTGTAATGGCTGTGTCTGACCATACAGGGACACATCCATTACACAGTACATAGCAGGGGCACATATATAAGATTATCTCAGCACAGGAGATGTGGTATGATCAGACCATGTCCCTGTACAGTCAGACACTGCTAAGCCACAATTTCCAACTCTGGACTGGAGTATGATTTGTGAGGCCCGCCACACGCAGGTGTATACTAGAGGCATGTTCCTCTTCATGAACAATAAGTGTCTGACTCCAGCACATCCCTTCATCAAGACCAGGGTGAAAAACGCTTGTCTTGATGAATTCGGCCCAACATATTTTAGGCTAGAGGTTCCCAAACACCAGTCCTCACAGCTCTCAACAGATTATATGTTTCCAGTACTGAACAAGTGATGCCTTGATAATAATTTCATCACCTATTCAATGCTAAGGAAATCCTGACCTGTTGGGGTCATGAGGACTGGACTTTAAAAAAAAAAAAAAGCATTTTAAACTTTGGTGTACCCATCTAGTTTTGCAAGAGGAAGATTTTTTTTTAGTGCATTCCCGCTGTGGGATTGAAAACGATCCACAAATGACGAACAAGAAGTTACTGACACAAAGCCAAATACCAGGAAGCATCTAAAGCAGCTTTATTTAAAAACATACAATAACAGGAAACAAATGCAACAGCAAAATGCTATAAAGAAATGCATGTAACAAAAAAATGCACTAAAAAACACAAGTGAAAAAAATAACTGCAGGTTGTCTAATTTAGGTAACAATAGGAAAATGTTAATTAAATGCACACTTGTGGCAACAACTCGGGAGAGCGGACCCAGAAAACAAAATAAGGCACCTCAACATACCTAGATTCAGCTGCAGAAGGAAAGGCACATACCGGACAGTATCCTCCAGATCTAAGCCCTCTCAAAAAACCCCGCAGGATCAAACCCACAGGGAAAATAACCCTGCTCTGAAAAAGAAGAAAGACCTGCAGAGTGCAACTAGTGTGAACAAGCCATAGCTATGGCCGAAACGCGCTGATCGAAAAATTGCTTTGTGTGTCTGCACCAATAAAACACTTATTTTTGCAGTCACAAACGAGTTTACATTTGATTAACATTTTCCTATAGTTATGTGAGATCCTGAACCAATCCCCTCAAATTGCACCTCTGTCTATGAAATATTTCCGTGAGCACGACAACATCTAATATTATAATTTAGGTAACGTGCAAGAATGCAACAGAAATATCTCGTATCAAAAATTCACTTAATACTCATCATCGGAACATAGCCTTAAATGGGTTTATTATTTATTTTACTCACTTACGTAGCGCTATTAATTTAACAGCACTTTACAGATATTATCATTACTGTCCCAATTGGGGCTCACTATATAAATTCCCTATCTGTATGTTTGGAGTGTGGGAGGAAATCAGAGAACAAGGAGAAAACCCACCCCAAAACACGGGACAACATACAACCTCCCTGCAGTTGTTATCCTTAGTGGGATTTAAACCCAAAACTCCCAGTACTGTAATGCTAATCACTGAGCCGATGTACAGTGCTAACCACTGAGCCACCGAGCAGGTTAAAAGAAGCTCAGAAAGACTGCTCATCTGCATAGCAATGCATGCTTACATAGCAGCCATACTTATATATAGATAAATGTATATATTTATCTATTCTACAAGCTGCAATACTTTACCTTGAAAAGGGACTGCTGTTTCCACATTTTTATCCTCTTCTGCCTGTTTCATACTGAGTAAAGTACTTGCAAAAAGTGGATTATTAATGAAATGTTTCATGTAGTGGTTTTCACAATCACCCTTAGTCTTTGAGCGCATTTGATTAGCGACTTCTTGCCTAAAAATATTTAAAGGAAAACTGTCAGAAATTGATATCAGTTAGAGTCCCTTTAAACAAAACAATTAACAAGACCGTTTCCATGTAGTTGGTGACATGGTGTGACAATCTGAACAAGCTCAATGAAGGGTATTGCTGCATTACAGCAGGGCAATTAATTGCAATGTTTATCCATAAAGAAAGAAGGAGACGGCACTCATCGGACCGGTGAAGACAGGTTTCTTTATTCCAGTCGCGGTATTACATCAGGTAGAGGGCGCGGGGAGGGAGGTGCCGGGATGACGGAGCCCGTTTCAAGTAGTCCCGGCACCTCTCTCCCCGCGCCCTCTACCTGATGTAATACCGCGACTGGAATAAAGAAACGTGTCTTCACTGGCCCAACGAGTGCCGCCTCCTTCTTTCTTAAAGGATAAAAATTACTATGTCATATGGCTGAGCAATGCTGGACCTGGTTCAGTGCCACAATTTCAACTGCAGCAACATAAGGTCAGTGCCCGGTTTTCCTTCTACATTGCAATGTTTATTTCATTTTAATTTACTGACAGCTATTTGCAGATATTGCATACGGCTAATGAAAAACTTTGTGTGGATAAAGGTTGTTAGCTTCATGCCAAAGTAAAATATGTCTGACAATTAGCTACCAAAGATAATAACATGATGGTGTGGACCATCCAATTCTTAAAGAGGACTAGACCGTGAAAATGACAAGAAAATGACAGGTCTCATTAGAACTCCTTAGAAACAGAGAATTATTATATCTTGCCATAGTGGTAGAGTTCATCTTAGCAATCGAGGTCGTATGTGGATGTTATCATGATTGTAGAGTCCAAACCTGCATCTTCTTATTTTGTACACCACAACCACAGAATAATGTATCCTGTACATGTATTGTATTGTCTCAGGAATTTGACCTTAAAGGGACACGGTCAGGTCATTTTTCAGTATGACACTAATATTACCATTGAATAGTGCCGGGACAGACCTTTCAAAGACATGTAAAATCATTACTGTACTGTTTGTGGCTTCCATGTTATCACCATTGTCAGACCCTGCAGAGAGCTGCTGCATTAGTCTTCTCCATTATAAGCAGAGACGATTAGTCCTGTGATGTATAAACTGTCATGTAATTATGCACATCTTCTCAGCAGCTCTCTCCTCCCTCCGCTAACAGTGCATTGTCAGGTTTCAGTAGCTTCTGTTCTGAATAGGACATGTAGGGAGAGACCTATTACAGGTCTGCCTTACCTAGACTCCATTTAGTTCTCCAAGCAGGTATCCCTGCTGTGACAGTTTCTGTGTTGCATTTGACCTGTTGTAATGCTGCAACACAGAGAGCAGAGAGGAGAAATACAGTCTCTCCACTGATCTCCTGTGCTGTGATGTGACATGCATATTCATCTATGGGTAGTAGACAGCAGAAAACTAAGTGGATCATTCACTGAGTGACAGATGGAATGATTCTCTTTATCTGAAGTTTGCAGAGGATAGGAGGGGAATATAAATAATAGAAATACATAAATAGAGAGAGCTTAGAGAAAGGAATTAGAAAATGATAGCAGTTACACATGAATTTTTAAGTCATGACACCAGCTGAAGTCTATCAGTAATTACAAAGCAGTCCGGAAATCCAGCATTGAATACTGGCAAGTCTTGAGGAAGGGGCCTGAGAGCCTTGAAACGTGATGGCAAATAAACCACAACTCTATTTCAACATTTAATGTCTCCTGGAATCTGATGTCTTCTGAAGTCCGGCAGTGTGGTCATTAACCCTTCATTCTACCGTTGGTTCATATAGATCTCACTGGGGACTGCTGCAGCTGTGATATGCTTTTATAGTGGTTGTGACTCATCACAACAACACCAGACGAGCCTCTTAGGGTATGTGCCCACAGGGCGTTTTTGCTGCAGTCCAGAACGCAGGAAAACCTGAGGATCCTAGAGTCCTTGACAGAAGAAATGCTATGTTATTGTCTGCGTTTTTTGTGCGTTTTTTGCTGCGTTTTTGCTGCGTTTTTGTTGCGTTTTTCCTGCGTTTTTTGATGCTGCGTTTTTCCTGCGTTTTTCCCATTGACTGCACCAAAAACGCAAAAAAGAATTGACATGTCCATTCTTTGCTATCTGCACCAAAAACGCAGGTATTTGACAGTTCTTGACACTTGCAAAAACAATGTGTGTGCACTGCGTTTTTGAAAACACATTGGTTTGGCTGGGAAGCCAAACGCAGGAACAGATTAGCATACATTAACATAAAACCAAGGGTTTTCTGCATGCGGAAAACGCAGGAAAAACGCGGCAAAAACGCCCTGTGGGCACATACCCTTATACCTCTACTTTTCAAAACCTTACTTCAAGATAACACCCTATTTGCGCTTTTTGCTTCCTGTTTATTTTAGTCTCATTGATTGATCTCCATATAGTGAAAAATATCAGCTGGTTCAACTGAAACTAAAAAAAAAAGGAGAATTTTGTGTACTGACCCTAAATTCCTTTTCTCTTAGCCTCTAATTGGGGGACACAGGACGATGGGTTATAGCATTCAGCCACTAGGAGGTGACACTAAGCAATCAAAAAGAAGAAGCACAGTGGCTCCTCCCAGCAGCATATAACCCCATGACTGGCACAGTCTAGCCAGTTTTGTGCTAAAGCAGTAGGAGGAAAACTACCTAAGCTGATAAGGCAACCAGGAACTCAACGAAGAAAAACACCAACTAAACAAGGCCAACAGGTCCAGGGAGGGTGCTGTGTCCCCCAATTAGAGGCTAAGAGAAAAGGAATTTACGGTGAGTACACAAAATTCTCCTTTTCTCCTTCGCCTCATTGGGGGACACAGGACGATGGGATGTCCTAAAGCAGTCCCTGGGTGGGAAAAAACATCCCAAACTGAAAAAAAGAGAATTTTGTTTACGTACCGTAAATTCTTTTTTCTTGAATCATCAATGGGAGACCCAGACAATGGGGTTTAGGGCACTGCCCTCCGGAGGCCACACTAGGTACTACAAGTTTGTAGACACCGCCCCTCCGCTTATAAACCCCTACCGCAGGGAATATCCTCAGTTTGGTCCATAAGCTGCGAGGAGACAACATAAACCACACCCGAAACATCGGGAAAGAAACCGTGCACAGACGGTCCAACAACCCGGATAAACTGTCCCAACTGGGAACAGGCAAATGCAAAACATCCAACGGAACAACTGGGTGGGTGCTGGGTCTCCCATTGATGATTCAAGAAAAAAGAATTTACGGTACGTAAACAAAATTCTCTTTTTTCTGATCATCATAATGGGAGACCCAGACAATGGGGATGTCCTAAAGCAAACCCCAGGGCGGGAAGAGTTCCTCAAAAGACGTTGATATACACGGTCCCCCTCAAAGGTGGGCAACCGCCGCCTGGAGGACCCGCCGGCCCAAACTTGCATCCGCAGAGGCATGGGCATGCACCATATAGTGCTTAGAGAATGTATGCAGGCTGGACCAGGTTGCCGCCTGACACACTTGCAGAGCTGAAGCGCGATGTCGCAAAGCCCAGGAAGCACCAACGGCTCTGGTCGAGTGCGCCTTCAAGCCCACCGGGAGAGGCAGACCCGCCGAACGGTAAGCCTCTTGAATGGGAGCCTTGATCCATCTGGCCAAGGTTGATTTGGATGCCGCGGACCCTTACAGCGACCCGCCGTAAGGATGAATAAAGAGTCCGAACTCCGGAAAGAGGCCGTCCTGGACACATAAATGCGTACAGCCCTCACTAAATCCAGAGTGTGGAGGTCGCGCTCAACCTGATGAACAGGAGCGGGACAAAATGATGGGAGCACAATCTCTTGGTTCAAGTGAAAAGTGGACACCACCTTTGGCAAAAATTCTGCCCGCGGACGCAACACCACCTTGTCCTGGTGGACTACCAGGAAGGGTGACTTGCACGACAGTGCAGCCAATTCTGAAACCCGTCTCAGAGATGTAATTGCCACCAGAAAGACCACTTTCAGTGACAGATGAGAGAGGGAGACTTCCCTCAGTGGCTCGAACGGCGGTTTCTGCAGAGCCGCCAGGACCATGTTAAGGTCCCAAGGGTCCAGCGGTCGCCTGTATGGCGGAACCACCCGAGACACCCCCTGCAGAAATTGACGGACCTTAGGAAGGAGCGCCAAACGCCTGTCAAACAGCACTGAAAGCGCTGATACTTGACCCTTCAGGGAGCTGAGGGATAAGCCCAATTCCAAACCCGATTGCAAGAAAGCCAACAAAGTCGGAACGGACAAGGGCCATGGAGACCGTCCACCAGAGGCACACCAGAGAAAAAGATTTTCCACGTCCTGTGGTAAATCCTCCGTGATACAGGCTTCCTAGCCCGATTCATAGTGGCAACCACTGTAGGAGAGAATCCCCTGGATGTCAGAAGCCAGGCCTCAAGAGCCATGCAGTCAATCTGAGGGCCTTGGAATTGAGGTGGAAGAAGGGGCCCTGCGCGAGTAGATCTGCGCGGTCTGGAAGAGCCCACCGGAGTCCGCCGGACAGTTGCCACAGGTCCGGATACCAGGACCTCCTGGGCCAATCCGGTGCCACTAGAATGGCTACGCTGCACTCCAACCTGATCTTCCACAAAACCTTGGGAATCAGTGCCAGCGGAGGGAATACATATGGTAGATGGAATCCGGACCAACTCAGGATCAGGGCGTCCGCCCCCAGCGACTGAGGATCCCATGATCTCGCCATGTATTGCGGCACCTGATGATTGAGCCGTGAGGCCATCAGATCCACGTCCGGAGTGCCCCATCTGCTGCAGATGTCCCGGAAGACGTCCGGATGAAGAGACCACTCTCCGGCGTCCATTCCCTGTCGGCTCAGGTAATCGGCCTGCCAGTTTTCGACTCCTGGGATGTGAACTGCGGAGATCAGACAGTTGTTGTCCTCCACCCAGGATAGAATGCGGTGGACTTCGGCGAGGGCCTGAGCACTTCTGGTCCCTCCCTGATGATTTATATATGCGACGGCCGTCGCATTGTCGGACTGAACCCGGATGGGCTGTCCCGACAGGAACTTCTGAAACGCCAGGAGCGCCAGATAGACCGCCTTGATCTCCAGCACGTTGATCTGCAACGCCGACTCCGACTGAGTCCAGAGGCCTTGAGCCCTGTGGTGTAAGAACACCGCCCCCCAGCCCTTCAGACTGGCGTCGGTGGTCACCACTAACCATGACGGTTTGAGAAAAGACCGGCCCCGTGACAAGTGATGTGGCTGAAGCCACCACAGCAGGGAATCCCTGGTCGATCGTGAAAGGGCCATCAGCCGATTCAGCGAGATCGTCCTCTTGTCCCATCTGCGGAGAATTTCCAGCTGAAGAGGACGGAGGTGAAACTGTGCAAAAGGCACCGCCTCTATCGCTGCCACCATGCGTCCCACCAGCTTCATCAACACCCGTATGGATGATTGTGGGGACAGGAGTATATCTTGGACTCCCGATTGGATGGCCAGCTGTTTGGCTCGTGGTAGGGACACCAGAGCTGAGTCCGTGTGGAAGTCCATGCCCAGATATGTCAGTGACTGGGTCGGAACCAGGGTTGATTTCTGGACATTGAGAAGCCATCCAAACTGTTCCAGAGACTTCATGGTCACCTCTAGGCTCTTCCGGCAAAGATGTTCTGATGGCGCCCTGACCAGCAGGTCGTCTAAATAGGGTATGACGGCATGTCCCTGCATATGTAGGAGAGCCATCATAGAGGCCATCACTTTCGTGAACACCCGCGGAGCCGAGGCCAACCCGAAGGGCAGCGCCACGAACTGGTAGTGTTCGTCCCCCACTGCAAATCTCAACCAGCGCTGATGAGCTGGTGCAATGGGTACGTGAAGGTAAGCGTCTCGGATATCTATGGACGCTAAGAAGTCTCCCTGCGACACAGCCGCGATCACGGAGCGCAGGGATTCCATGCGGAACTTCCGAACCAACACGTGACGGTTGAACAACTTGAGGTCCAGAACCGGGCGAAAGGAGCCGTCCTTCTTCGGGACGATAAAGAGGTTGGAGTAAAAACCCCTGAACCTCTCTCCGGATGGCACTGGGATCACTACTCCGTCTCTGCGGAGCCCCTCCAACACCAGATGAAAAGCCTGAGCCTTTTCCGGGGATGGAACAGACCGATGGAATCGGTGTGCCGGCCGCGACGTCAGCTCTATCCTGTAGCCGCGCGAGACTACGTCTCGGACCCACTGATCTTGAACGAGGAGTAACCATCTGTCCTGAAATCGGGACAGGCGGCCCCCCACCTGTGGGGCGGCAGGACTGGAGAGCGAGTCATGCGGAAGTGGGTTTGGGAGTGGCAGCCGCCGCCCCCGTTGACTTCTTCTGGCGACCCTTGGGGCGCCACTGAGTAGAGGGCTTACCCCCTCTGTCCGCGCGAACGGACGAGGCTGAGGACTGTGAGCTGGAGCGAAAGGACCACTGTTTAGGGTTCCTTTTAACGGTATACCGTGGCTTGGGTTTATTCTGTGGGATCTTAGACTCCGCAGAATCCTTTATCAGCTTATCCAGCTCAGTACCAAACAGTCTGTCACCAGAAAACGGAAGATTCTGCAGAATCTTCTTTGACGTGGCATCTGAGTCCCATAGACGCAGCCACAATAACCTGCGGATCGCTATCGCATTGGCCGAAGCCACAGCCGAGCGAGTGGCAGTTTCTAGGGTCGCAGTCCTGGCGTAATCTGCATAGGCCTTTGCCCTATCAGTAAGCGCTAGGACCTCTGAATTGGACCCCGCCAGGTCAGTTATACCATCCAAGCAGGCGGTGATCGCCTGCAAGGTCCAGACCGTGGCAAAATTAGGGGCAAATGAAGACCCACAGCCTCATAGGAAGACTTGGCGAGTTGTTCGACCTGTCTATCCGTCGCGTCCTTCAATGAGGAGCTATCAGAGGCAGAGAATAGGGAGCGTGCAGCAATCCTGGTCATGGAAGCGTCCACCTTCGGGGACTGCGACCACTCCTGAAGCACCTCCTGGGGGAAGGGGAAGCGAGTGTCCCTAGATTTGCGGACATAACGCCGCCCAGGGTGAACCCTGGGTGCTCTAACCACCCTTCCAAAGTTAGTGTGGTCCATAAAGGAGCCACATGAGTGAGCCTCTGGCTGCAGCCATTGACAAGCCTCCTTCGGATGGAGGTCCACCTCCTCAGGGGTGCCACGAGATGAAGAGTCTCGTTTATGGAGGATACCAAATCCTCCACCCCGTCAGGTGGTTCTGACATAGACTCAAGTATTGAACCCCCATCATCCTCGTCACCATCAGAGTGACGCTCCTCCTCAGAGAGGTTCTGGATCTCGGGTGATTCATCCCGGCGAGCCCGCTTAAGGGATCTCGCGGCAACAAGGGGTGACACCCGGGGTAACTTGAGGGAGCAGCTGGACTTTCCAGTCTCCTAGTCAGTGCCTCCAGGGATTGCGACATGGAGGACAGCTTGGATAACACAGATTCATTTATCTTATTCTGTGTCTCCCATGGCCCTGGGATCACCTGAACCTCAGGGTACAGCACCGGAGCTGCAGCCTCTGCAGCATCAGTCCGGGCCTCTGGGCGTCCGCAGTTATTGCAGGACCCCCCAACCAGCGTCCCGTTGCATGTAGCACAGGTAGTGGTAGAGTTGTCTGCCTTAGCAGCGCTCTTCTTTGCAGGGGACATGCCGACAGCAGAAGAGAAAAATAAGCCAAGTAGGAAACCGGAACACCGGCGGCTTACCGACCGCTTCAATGCGGTGGAGGGGAGCGGTGTGTGTGTGTGGCCTCCGCGAGGGTAAGGATCGGATTCTCCCGGGAGCGCAGCAGTGCACTCATTCAGTCCCAACAGGGAAGTGAGGAGAAGATGGCCGCCGCCAGACAAGTCGTGGGCGGTGCCGAAAACACGCGGGAAGCACACACACACACGCCCAGTGATGACGTCATCCCATGGGCTGCTCCACATCTCTCCAAGCAGCCATCTTAGTAATCTGGTGCTGGAGCCCGCAGCGCGGGAGATATAGCATCACACTATACCCAGGGCTGCAGACAAAATCTGTAGCCCGCAGCCGCAGCCCCTGTGACACACAGGGCGGTCAGCTATAGTGACCCCAGCACAGGGTACACCGCCAGAACCGCGGACCCAAAGGCTGCGCGCGGTCTGAGTGTCAAAACACATAGTGTCAGACACTACCCCCAGGCACACCGGAGACACACAGGGCGCCTCAGTGCCGGTCCGGTCTGTAAGCACCATATATGGGAGGCCTCGGACAGGGGTTTCAGCACCAGTCCGGTCTGTAAGCACCATTTAGGGAGGCCTCGGACGGAGCGGAGCTGTGCAAGGCTCCTGTCTCCCACTTCCCAGAGCCCCCCAAGGAGGGATGGGAAGGAGCACGGCAGCGTACCGGGAGGACACAACGTGTCCAGGCTCTGGGCCCTCCGGTACCTCAACCTGTGTGTTCCCCAAGGGTGAACAGGGAGACTGCCGGAGGTCCCCGACCGGGACCTACCTTGTCTTCAGACGCCATCACGTAAGCTGTGAGAATGCTGTGATGTGCAAGCAAAGCGTGTGATTCCTCCGAGCACACTAAGTTTAAAACTGAGGATATTCCCTGCGGTAGGGGTTTATAAGCGGAGGGGGCGGTGTCTACAAACTTGTAGTACCTAGTGTGGCCTCCGGAGGGCAGTGCCCTAAACCCCATTGTCTGGGTCTCCCATTATGATGATCAGAAAACACAGTCTACAAGCTAGCAGCCGCTGCCTGCAGGATGCATCTACCCAGACTTGCATCTGCCGAACCCTGAGTATGCACACGATAATGTTTCGCAAAGGTGTGTAGGCTGGACCAACTGGCAGCCTTGCACACCTGCTCAGCCGTAGCCTGGTGCCGAATAGCCCTGGAGGCACCCACCGCGCGAGTGGAGCGAGTACGCAACCCCGATGGAATGGGCAAGTTGCGTAAAGAATGGCAAGTTCCTGAATGGTAAGCTTAATCCACCAAGAGTGGCTTTTGACGCAGCCATCCCTTTTCGGTGACCCTCAGGAAGAACGAAAAGAGAATCCGACTTCCTGAAAGGCGCTGTCCTAGACACGTAAAGACGGAGAGCACCAACCAGATCCAAAGTGTGCAAGGCCTTTTCAAAGCGATGCACCGGGGCCGGACAAAAGGATGGAAGGACAATGTCCTCGTTCAAATGAAAAGTGGAAACCACCTTAGGGAGAAAGGACTGTATCGGTCGCAGCACCACCTTGTCCTGATGAAAAGAGAGGAAAGGTGCCCTACAGGAAAGTGCCGCCAGCTCAGATATTCTCCGGATGGAAGTAATCGCCACAAGGAAAACCACCTTCTGAGAGAGAAGGCGCAATGATACCTCCCTGAGAGGTTTAAAGGGCGGTTTCTGAAGCACCTCCAGGACCAGATTTAAATCCCAGGCCTCCTATACGCTGGAACGATATGAGAAACACCCTGCAAAAAAAGTACGGACCTGAGGTTTCAAAGCCAATTGGTGCTGAAAAAGCACCAATAACGTTGATACTTGTCCCTTAAGAGAACTTAGGGAAA
Organism: Allobates femoralis; assembly: GCA_033576535.1. Classification (NCBI taxonomy): domain Eukaryota; kingdom Metazoa; phylum Chordata; class Amphibia; order Anura; family Aromobatidae; genus Allobates; species Allobates femoralis. Next base: position 287,703,129 of record JARQOC010000002.1, on the reverse strand, counting down.
GTCACTTGTCCAATCCAGATTGGAGGAACCCTAGAACCTCTGGAAGCGAGAAACGCAAGGGTGGGACATTTCTTGACTCACACCAGGCGAAAAACACCTTCCAAGTCCTGTGATATATACGGGCGGAAACGGGCTTTCTCGCACACGCCATAGTGCGTGCAATGCTTTCTGAAAAACCCGCCTGAGTCAGAATTCTGGTCTCAAGGGCTACGCCATCAAATGAAGAACCCCCGAGTTCTGATGCCAAATTGGACCCTGGGAGAGAAGATCCGGACGGACCGGCAGCCGCCATGGAGCGTCTGCGGCGAGTTGCACGAGATCGGCGTACCACAATCTCCTGGGCCAGTCTGGGGCAACTAGTATCACCGTTACTCGCTCCGTCCTGATTTTCTGAATCACTCTGGAGATGAGAGCCAGAGGTGGAAAGACGTACGGAAGACGAAACTGCGTCCAGTCCTGAACCAGGGCATCTGCTCCCAGAGCCCTGGGATCGCAGGAGCGAGCAAAGAAGTTGGGAACCTGGGTGTTCATTTGCGACGCCATGAGGTCTACATCTGGAGTCCCAAAGCGAATGCATATCTGAGCGAAGACATCTGGATGAATAGCCCATTCCCCTGATGCAAGCCCCTGACGGCTGAGGTAATCCGCCGCCCAGTTCTCGACCCCCGGGATGTGGACTGCCGACAGCACAGCTCCCGAAGATTCGGCCCAATGGAGAATCGGTTGACATATGCCAACGCCGTGGCATTATCCGAATGGATGCGAATGTGACAGCCCATCAGGAGATGATGGAAACTCCTCAATGCCAAATAAATGGCCCGAATTTCTAGGAGATTTATGGGCAGAGAGGACTCCGCTGGAGTTCACTGACCCTGTGCTGTGTGATGCCGGAACACCGCCCCCCAGCCGAGGAGACTGGCATCGGTGGTCAGTACATCCCACCGGGCCGGCAGGAAGGATCTTCCCGAGAGAGGCGCGTCGGAACCAACCACCAACGAAGAGAGCGTCTCGTTGCCGCCAACAGGCGGAAGGACCAATGCAGGGTAAAAGGGCTGCGATTCCAGGCCGATAGTAGATCCAGCTGTAAAGGGCGGAGATGCAACTGTGCAAACGGCACTGCTTCCATCGCCGCCACCATCTTCCCCAAGACGCCCATTGCAAATTGAAGGGAGTGAGAGAGAGGACCCAGAAGTGTCCGGACCGCACAACGCAGAGAACGAGCTTTGTCCTGGGGAAGAAGCACAAGTCCCTGGGACGTGTCCAGGACCATCCCCAGAAATGTGCGCTTGCAGCTAGGAACTGGGGAGGATTTCGGCAGATTGAGAATCCAACCCAGCCGCGAGAGCGTGTCCATCGTGACACGAACACTGTCCTCGCAATTCTTGAAGGACCGACCCTTGATCAAAAGGTCGTCCAGGTAAGGGAGAATCGACACCCCCCCCCGACCGTGAAGAACGGTCATGACCACAGCCATGACCTTGGTAAACACGCGCGGAGCAGTTGCCAACCCGAAAAGAAGAGCTACGAACTGATAATGATTCTCGCGCACCGCGAAACTCAGGAACCTCTGATGGGGACTGGATATCGGGATGTGCAAGTAAGCGTCCCTGATATCGATGGAGGCGAGGAACTCTCCCTGTTGCATGGACACGATAACGGAACGAAGGGATTCCATCCAAAATCGTCAGATTCGCACAAACCTGTTGAGCAGCTTCAACTCCAGAATGGGACGGAAGGACCCGTCCTTCTTGGGCGCGATAAACAGATTTGAAAAGAACCCCTGAAACCGCACGGTCTGGGGCACTGGAACAATGACTCCCGCCTGCTGCAGAGATTCGACTGCTTGAAAGAAGGCATGTGCCTTCTCCGGCTATCTCGAGGGATTGGAAAGAACGAGACTTCAGGGAGGACGAGTATGAAACTCGATGCTGTATCCGAAAGACACCAATTACCGAACCCACTGATCGTCTGTAGCAGCAAGCCAGGCATGCAGAAAGCGGGAAAGTCGGCTGCCCACTTGGGAGGTGTCTTCCGGAGGTGCTGAAGAGGGAAACCTCTGAGACCCAGACTCCTTTGATTTGGACTCTTTATTTCGGGGCTGCCAGTTGGAGCCTGATTTATTGGGGGTCTGGAAACTCCTATTAGTGTGAGTTGTCCGGGTCTGGTGTGACGGACGGGACACAGACCACCCAGACGAGTTCCTAAAGGTCCGGAATCTCGTCTGTTGACCCTTAGCGAATCTACATTTTGGTTTCTGTTGGGGAAGTGAGGTACTTTTACCTCCCGTGGCATTGGAGATCATCTTATCAAGCCTTTCCCCAAATAAACGTTCACCTACATAAGGCATGCCAGTGAGTGACTTTTTGGACGCCGAATCTGCCTTCCACTCCCGAAGCCAGAGGGCCCGTCGGTCGCAATGGGGTTGGATGCTGCCACCGCAGCACAATTAGCCGCATCAATAGAAGAATGAACCAGAAACAACCTAGCTACAGAAATCTGAGCTGCCAAATCTAACAACTCCGGGTCTGCCTCCTGATGACGTAAGGCAGAGTGCAAATCACCAGCCCAGGTCATAATAGCCTTAGCCACCAACATAGATGCAAAGGAGGGGGACAAAAACGAGCCTGAAGCTTCGAACACCGACTTGGACAGGTGTTCCAGCTGACGATCAATAGTATCCTCTATGGATGCGCCATCAGGGAGAGAAAGGAGAGTCTTAGAAGCCAACCGGGATACCGGAGGGTCCACGGTCGGAGATTCCGACCAGGCTTTTGCCACTGCTGGCAAAAAAGGATAAGGGACTGCAATCGCCTTATTGTTACCGAACTTCCGAGGTCTCTTTGGTCTTTTGAAGGAGACCACATGATCCGAGGTGGTGACCGGAGCGGGGTCAGCCACCGACAGGGCCTGATTAACAGCCGACACCAGGTCGTCCACCATGGCAAATGTATCAGAGGAGGTGGATTCAAAGGATTCACCCTGATCCAGATCCGCATCGGAATCACAGAGCTCACCCGATGAGTGTGATTCACGGGACCTACTCCGAGCAGGAGAGGTCAGGGAGCCCTGAGATGGGGCTGATAAAGAGCCCGTACGAGGTCTCGTCCTAACAGAACGACCAAGGAGGGGAGGAGTACGGGAATGAGACTCCTCATGGTCGGAACCATCCTCCAAGTGATCAAGCTGGTCCGAGGTGTCAGGTTATGGATGTGGTTGCACAACCCGGAGCAATGTCTCGGAGAGCTGCTGTATGGCCTGACTCGGATTGTGACAGCGTAACTGCTCATTCCGGGGTAGCAGGTCTGCTAACAGACACCTCTTCCCCAGTGGGTGCCTGTCCAGAGGCAGAGGCACCAGGCTGAGGGGAGTCAGAGGCACAGGCCTGGCAGAGCGGGGTCGAGCATCCGCAAGGCAGCGCAGCCTTACAGGCCGTGCAAAAAGCATAATAAACATTAAAGGCCTTACGTGCTTTCTTGCCCTTATTGCCAGGCATAATGCAATTTTTCTCCCCTGCTGTACACAGCAGTTATACTGCAGAGCTCAAGAGGCACAAACAGGCAACTAATGCTGCAGCAGGGAGCTGTATGCACTGCTAAGCATGCTGCAGCCTAGGGCTAGAGCAGGGACAAAACCACCGCTGAGCCATGTCACCTAAGAGAAGGCTAGAAGCGAAGCGCCCCGAGTCCTGTGTCCCCCTGGCGTCCCGCGCTGCTGAAGATGGCGGCCAGAGTAAAGGAAAGCGCCAAAAGTGACGCGAGAGCGGGAAAAGTTAAGCCACGCCCCCCGATGATGCCTGTCGAAAACAAATGTAATTGGCCGAAAGAGTGGCCGGGGGCGGTCCTGAAAGATCGCGTCATCACTGGGGGTGGGACCCAGATTCCCAGTGCAAGCTGAACCCGGGGACTAAATTAATACCGCCGGCCATGAGGGGGCCAGCGCGGAACGCCCTGGAAACCGCCGGAACGGGCACAGGACACCCCAGGGGACGTCCGACCGCGGCGCAGCCTCATACCTTAATGGCTCCTATCCCTGAACATTCCAAAGTGCGGGAGAATGGACCAATCATCCCAATGCAGCTGGACCTCCGTCTTCATAGTTGCTGTGGCCAAAAGAGCCCAGGGGATACCTCACGCAACCCAGATTCCCAATTGTGGGGTCTGGGGAGGGATGCTGCAGGAGCCTGCCATCACTTTCACACAGAGCCCCAACTGTGGGGTCCATGAAGGGACGGTGCAGCGGTCCGGAATATTATCAGCTACAGCCCAGGGTCCCAACTGAGGGGTCTGGGGAGCGGTTTAAAACATCGGAAAAATAACAAACTAACAAAACAAACAGTGTCTTGCCTCCTAAGACACTAAGCAAAAAAACTGGCTAGACTGTGCCAGTCAGGGGGTTATAGACCTGCTGGGAGGAGCCACTGTGCTGCTTCTTTTTGATTGCTTAGTGTCACCTCCTAGTGGCAGAATGCTATAACCCATTGTCCTGTGTCCCCCAATGAGACGAAGGAGAAAGGTCTCTCATTATTAAGGTGACGCACAAGAAACATCACATGAAGCAAAAAATGTGTTTGCAAGAAGCCAAATTGTATGTTCTGTCAGTAACTTGTCTCACGCTGGTAACTCCCCTTGTATCTACTATATAATCGTTTAATTCTGTCTGTCTGTAACAGAAATCCTGCATTGCTGATTGGTCGCACCTGGCGCGACCAATCAACAACAGGCACAGTACGGCTGCGAATTGGCACAGGATTTGAACCATGCACGCCACCGCTACCGTCGGGAGATCAGCGGCACTAGCCGCTGATCTCCTGATGGTAGCCACAGGTGATCTCCTGCCGCACGGAGGTCAGTGGTGACACAGACGGGAGATGACCAGCACTAGCCAGCTCCTCGCAGCAGAAGTACTCAGACCGACGCTAGCGAGCACGCTCAGTGTGACACGCAGCAGCGACCAGGCCCCTGCTGTGAGATCGCTGGCCTGGACCATTTTTTGATAGTTGGGACTCCGCTGGGCAGCATGCATTGGTGTGTTTCACGGGGACAACGACCTCAATACTACGCCCTAGAAAGACAGAGTCCCAATGACCGCCATATCGTTGCTGCATCGCTGATGAGATGACTGTTTGACGTCTCACCAGCGATCACGTTGTGACGCTCCAGCGATCCCTACCAGGTCGTATCGTTGTCGTGATCGCTGGAGCGTGCCAAGTGTGATGGTACCTTACTGAAAGCTCATTGCATTATTCTTAAATCTTCATAAATAAACTACATCCATAATCTAGAATAACCGATGCATTAGAATCAGGCCACCATCAAGTTTATGGAAATCCCTGAAGGCAGAGTTATCTTCTGGGCAGCATCCTCCCCATAGCCTGGAAGAGCTAATTTATATAAAGTGATGAAAGATTGCTTTATCCACAAGGCATCTGATATGAGGCATACAGGTAGGACTTTTTTCAGCAGTCCATAACCTGTATACCCATATTAATAGTTTACAAGGGTCAAATGTGGTGACAGATTCCCTTTAAATAACTTACATGAAGAGTGATCAATACAATTTCCCGGTGTCATTTTCATTATTACTCATAACCTAATTTATGAACATCTATAATTTAATTTCTCTGCCTGTGTAGATTGGATGGATTGCTACCAACATATAGTGAGAAATTCATGTCAGTAGTGCCTTTAGAAGTATATTTATATAGAAATGTGGTGACGTGTTCAATACTTATGTCACTCAACACATTCTGCGACTAAACAAGTGCTGATCGGTGCTTATTTGCCACACGATTGATAGCCCAATTAGCCAAGCAGACTACAGTTAATATGTACATAAGATGATGTGTAATGGATGGTTCTATGAGCATAGACTATCATTGTATCATTGTATGTGCCAGCACCGGTCCGGTTTATAGATTATATGACTCCTGAGAATGATTATCTTTTTTAGCAAACCAAATAAATGTATATAATCCACCTGGGGAGCATTATGCTCGTTCATTGGGTGATTGGCTGTCTATTTAATTGGAGCGTTCTTAGAAACGCTCATTCCCAATAATCATATTCAAGAGTTAGTTATTTTGTTTCTTTACCAAAACATACCAGTTTCCAAAACCACAATCCATCACAGCTTCTAAAAGAGCCATCTCCTCCTGGGCAGTCCAACTAGGATCCAGCACCGGAAAATCTGATGTCTAGGAGACAAGAGAAATATTGACATGTAGACAACATAGTGCTTTATAGCTTTCAAATTAACATTAGTCTATGGGGACACTCTGTATGCCCTGGAGACAAGTCCTTGCGGTCACTGAAGTCATACACTGTTGTTGTCGCACAGTTGTAAGATGTTTTGATCGCTTTTAAATCAATAAAATCATATCTGCTCCTCACCCATCCTTTATGGGACAATAGGTCACAGAGCAGATTCAGCAGATGGGTGTATGGCGTGTGGTAGCGGCATAGCCGCTGAGGGCGCCATGATCAACCTATATACCAACCCCAAAAAAACTCACCAAAATTTGCCAGGTAAATACCCATTGCACTTAGCAGCGGCTGCCCGCCTGATCTAATAGAAGGGCGTGACCAATAGGCTGCTCTGACACTATGCCTTGCATGCACTGTGAATGGCAGAGCCCTTGGTAACCTCGTGTCTTTAAATGCCACCAGTCACCTCCCTGACAGCATGGCCGGACGCTGGTGCCACAACCGCCCCCACTGTGGGTTGCAGGTGATTGAGTACCGGCATACAGACACCTGTGTTGCCTCCAGAGGAGCTGGCAGCCGCTGCTAAGTGCAATGGGTATTTACCTGGCAAATTTTGGTGAGTTTTTTTGTCTGTGATTTTAAGTCCATTCGGTGAATAATCTATATACCAACCCCCTCATAATTCTAGTGTACAAACAGGGAGTGTGGCTTCCAGCCCCATGCTCTCACTATACGCCATTCACACTCTATATGCATGCTGTATGTGTTGAATGACTCTCCTGAGCTGAGTGGCAGTCTGTATGTTTGTGCAGCTGTCACTGTCAGGTCAGGAGAGTCATGCAGAACATAAAGCAGGCATATACAGCTTTGGCAAAAGTAAGAGACCACTGCACAGTTTTCTAAAAATCACCATCTCTACATGTCTGCAGCCATTCCACTGTCGGCTGAATTTCAACCAAAGTACACCTCATTCTACTTAATGTGCTTCTGATTAGGTGATCACCTGAACCAAATCATATTTATTAAAGGACAGTATAAAAACACTGCTGTGGTCTTCACAATTCTCTTGCAATAGGACAGGCTGAATGGCAAAACAAGTGCTAGGAATAGCCCAAAAGTAATTTGATTGAAAAAAACTTTTAACCATGCTAAAGGGGTTGAAAAGAAAAGTCTGAGTGAGGAAAAGAAGGGCTCAATTCTGCCTTTACTAGCAGAGGGATACAGTGAACGTTATGTTACCTCCATCCTTAAAATTTCAAAGATGGCAGTCCATTACAACAAGGTCAAGCAGTAGACATTGGGGTCAACAAAGCTACAGACTGGCAGAGGAAGAAAGCTAACCTCCACTGACCGGAATGACCATCATCCTATTCGAATGTCACTCAGCGACTGCAGGATGACATCAAGTGACCTACAAAAGGAATGAAAAATGGCAGCTGGGGTGAAGTGCTTGACAAGAACAGTTCGTAACAGGCTCCTAGAGGCAGGGCTCAAATCATGTAAAGCTAGAAAAAAGCCTTTCATCAATGAGAAGCAAAGGAGAGCCAGGCTGAAGTTTGCCAAAGACCACAAGGCTTGGATCTTAGAGGACTGAAGTAAGGTAATCTTCCTTGATGAGTCTAATTTTCAGCTTTGCCCAACACCTGGTCGTCTAATGGTTAGATGGAGACCTGGAGAGGCATACAAGCCACAGTGTCTTGCACCCATTGTGAAATTTGGTGGAGGATCAGTGATGATCTGGGGAAGTTTCAGCAAGGCTGGAATTGGGCAGGTTAATCTTTGTGAAGGATGTATGAATCAAGCCGCATACAAGTTTATCCTTCAAAAACTCTTGATGCTCAGGAAATGTTCTCCAACTCTGAGGACTGGTTATTCCGGCAAGATAATGTCCTATGCCACATGGCTAGGTCAATCAATGGTTGGTTAAAAGAGCACCACATAGAGGCCCTATCATGGCCAGCCTAATCTCCAGACTTGAACCCATTGAAAACCTCTGGAACATAATTAAGAGGAAGATGAATAGTCACAAGCCATCAAACAAAGAAGAACTGCTTAAATTTTTGTGCCAGGTGTGGCATAAGGTCACCCAAAAGCAGTGTGAAAGACTGGTGGAAAGCATGCCAAGAAGCATGAAAAGTGATTAAAAATCATGGTTATTCCACCAAATATTGATTTCTGAACTCTTCCTGAGTTAAAACATGAGTATTGTTGTTTGTATATGAATAATTTAAGGCTTGAAAGCACTGTTTCTTTTTTATCATCTTAACAAATTTTCATTTGCTCCAAATACAAAATTTCTAGCTTTGACTTTCATAGACATGTCAGTTTATACAATTAAAGAACAAAGCACATTGTACTCAAAAATATACCTATAAAGAGAAAAATCAGAGAATTGAACATTTTACAGTGATCTCTTCATTTTTGCCAGAGCTGTAGAGTGTGGGAGGCATATAGAGAGAGCATGGGGCTGGAAGCCACACTCCCTGTTTGTAGACTTAGCTAGAAGTATTAGGGGCTAGAATGTAGGATGATCAAGGAACCCATGGCAGCCATGCCCACACCACACACCCATCTGCTGACTTTACTCTGTGACCAAAATGTCCCATAAAGGATGGGTGAAGAGCAGATATGATTTTATTGATTTATAAGTGATCTATAGATCCTAGAACTGTAGTGGACAGCTCAGCCTCATCATGTAGGAGTGCACAGACTGTACAAGAACATCTCCAAGGAGTTCCCCTTTAAAGACTTACTTCTTTTCTTAGCATCCACGAGCAGGCTAACAATTTATACCATGGGTCCTCAAATTATTATTTCAGATACAGGTCTGTCACTATCACATTTAACGAGTGCCTTCCAATTATGGAATTTTTTTTTTTTTGTGTTACTACAGTTATTTTAGTATTCCTTCCTTCCTCCCTTCCTTTCTTCCTTAAGCTGTCACATTGAAACATGAATGTAATGCGCATTATCTGAGCAGATACTTGAAATAAGAATCATTAACATAGGTTTGGGGATTGGATTCTTGTTTGATCAAAAGGTGTAAGTATGATAGGTGCAGAAATTGAAGTCACACCCAGGCCCTTAAACCCTTCACCCCCGGGTGATTTTTCATTTTTCCCTTCCCTTCTTCCAAGAGCCATAGCTTTTTTATTTTTCCATCAATATATACATATGACAGCTTGTTTTTTGCAGGACGAGTAGTACTTTTGAATTACATTATTTATTTTACCATATTGTGTACAGGAAAATAGGAAAAAAAATCCAAGCGTGGTGAAATTGCCATAAAAGCAAAATTACACTTTTGTTTTTTTGTTTTATATTCATCATGTTCCCTATATGATAAAACTGACATGACGGTAGGATGACTCGGATCAGTATGAATTTGTAGATTCCAAACATGTATACTACTACTGTTATCTAAGTGGTGAAAAAAATCATACGCTTTTAAGGAAAAAGAATTGCACTTTTGCGCCATGTTCTGCGACCCATAGTGTTCTCATTTTTCGGGATCTGGGGATGTGTGACGGCTTACTTTTTGCGGCTTGAGCTGACATTTCTAATGATACCATTTTTGGGTAGATGAGATTCTTTGATCACCAGTTATTGCATTTTATTGCAACGTTGCAGTGACCAAAAAAACAACATAATTTTGACATTTGGCTTTTTTTCTGTTACGCAGTTTGCACAGCTGACTATTTGATTTTATATTTTGAAAGATCGGGCATTTCTGAACACAGTGATACCAAAAGGAGGGTGATTTGAACTTTTATTTTTCTTTATTTTACATTGCCACTTTGGGCGCCTACACTGGTGATCGCTACTCCTATAAACAGGATAAATTATCACTTTCTGTGGATGTCAGGCATCAACAGGAAGTGAGTTATGACAGCATCGAGGTCCTCACAGGAGGTCATGTCAACGCATCGAGGCCCCATGATTGGACTATTACTCCCTTGATCTTGAAGGGCTTAATCCTAGGAGGGCACCAAAGAATCCTATAGAACAGGGGTGGGGAACTCCAGTCCTCGAGGGCCGCAAACAGTGCATGTTTTCAGGATTTCCTTAGTATTGCACAGGTGATAACATAATCACTTGCACTGGTGAGGATTCCAATCCCTGTGCAATACTAAAGAAATCGTGAAAACCTGAACTGTTTGCGGCCCTCGAGGACTGGAGTTCCCCACCCTGTTATAGAACATATGAGAATACCAGAACTATTAAATGATAGTGTGGGCCCTGTTGGAAATTTTGCCCTGGAGCATCCATTAGCTGTAAGTTATGCCACGGACATTGTTTACTATGCCTTATATCAGGGACCCTGAATAGTAGCTCAAAAGCTACATGTGGCTTGCAGGCCCATGATGTGTGACTAGCGACTGATGCACCAGGTCTAGCAAACAGCCATCGAGCAGGTCTACAAATGGTAACTTTAGTGAGGAGCTTCATACAGAAGAGCACAGCTGGATGCACATATACTGGCCATGGGAGTAATATTTTAAGCATGAGGTAAGAGGATACTACCAGTTAGATTCTTGATGTTCAATGTGATAGTATGTTGAAGTGTATGGTGTCAGAATACTGATGAGAATGCTCTATAAGGGAGAGGGCCACAAGGGTTCAGTGTGATTTCTGCGGGGAAAGCTTGACTATGATTATAACCGTAATAGAGGGTTCTGGATGTGGCTCTTGACAATTTCTTAGAACTGAATTTAGCTCTTAATCCCTTACTGATATCCACCGTACATGTAAGGCATAAGTTAATAGTGAGTGTATGGAGCAAGCTCCTAGAGGGAAGAAATGGCTAACAACCGAATTTGGCACTCTACTCCGCCTGCGACTGTTAACCTGCCAAACATCACTTTCAAACTCTGACAGCTGCATTAACAGTGCACCGGCATGAGGGTGCGTCATTTTATGTACCCATCGGCCAGTGACGAGATTGTGGGGCGCTGATGGGTTGCCATGACAGCTGGTGGTCTGTTGAAAACCTCTGTCATTATGGAGCTCAGGCTCAACATATTTTATAAATTGGATACAGAAGGTCAACACAATATGTGCTGAATATTTTTTTTATATAAGAATTTGGGAAAGATATGAAATGTCTTATAAATGTCTTCTATTCCTGATCTAAGGATCTAGGCTTTTAGTTAAGAGACATGCTAGGAAAGGGGCAATTATAGATCAAGTTACTCGATGGGGCAGTACCAAGGTAATGATGGAGCGATTGTTTGAGCTGAAACCCTTTCTCGTACACATGGCCAACCCTAATATAACACTGAATGAAGGGCAATGGAGCTTTTCACTTTTTAGCCACAGAAGTCTAAAATGGTTTTCTATTTAGTAGCACTAAGATTGTGCTATGTAAAATTATTAAATCATAATTACCATTATCTCATAATTGTGATCACTTTGGTGTTTCTTATACTCAAACCCTCGTGAAAAGCACTAAAAAGGAGAAAAAAACAAAAACATATTGCTTGTAAAGTGAATACTTTTAAAACTGGATAAATTACAATGAACTGAATATATAAATTATGCAAGACTGGTTTCACATTGCATTTCTTGTGCATCTGATTTGGCCCCCATGAATACCTATGAGCAAGGATTGGTGCCATCCGATTTGTCACTGATCCGATTCTGTCAGATTTTTTGCTGTACCCAGAATTGGAGACTGCTCCGATTTTGGGCAAAGCGGACCAAATCGGACAGAGTCGGATCCAATCTGTTCCGCTGCAATTAACATGAGGGCCTATGGAGCACAGGTCCAGGAAAGCATCGGATCATTTCCCGGACCCAATTGTAGTGAATGGATCATACTCAGTACACTAAAACTGCTCTATTCCTTTTTAATTTCACTTCCGCAATGTATGAACATACATTGCGGAAGTAAAATTAACTAAAGCAAGTGTTAAAAATAAAAAAAAATATCCTTACCTCTCCGGCGTGTCCCGCGATGTGCGCCTTCTAGCTCCGAGGGCTTAAGGACATGGCGGGGTGGTGCTACCTGATTAGCTGATCGGTCACATGACCGCATCAGCTGAGCAGTTTAAATCATGCGCCTGCCAAAACCGATCGGCGGGCGGGCGATTTAAACCGCTAAGCTGATGCAGTCATCGGGTTGCCCCGCCAGGTGATACACAGGTCCTTAAGCTCGGGAAAGATGGCGCACATCGCGGGACACACGCTGGAGAGGTGAGGATCTTTTTTCTTTTATCTTTAACCCTTGCTTCACTCCCGCAATGTATGTATATACATTGCGGAAGTGAAAGTGCCCCAATTGCCTGCACTTTGCAGGCTCGGGCTCTTTTGTGTTCAGATCCGTGAAAGTCACGGACCCGGACACAGAAATGGCATCCAAGGCCACTTTCGATCCGGTCCTTTCCTGTCCGTGGGGTCCTGCAAAAAACAGCATTCCCACGGACAGGAAAAAATTGTGATGTGAAGCCAGCCTAAGAAATCATTACATTTCCTTCCATGTGAATAAAGAATTGACTATTATCATTGCTAAACAATTTTTACCTAAGATTGTGGTAGATATTGATGCGATTTACAACTGTCAGTAGTCATATGTTGAAGGTACAAGGTATTACTGAGAGATCCACATTAAACCCTTAAGGTACCGTCACACGCGGCAATTTTGCTAGGCAATTTGCTGGTTGCAATGGACACATTGTTCTATATTGTTGCCGTGTACAAATAGAACAATGTGTGCATGATTTTACTGCAACCAGCAAATTGCCAGTGAAATTGCTAGCAAAATTGCCGCGTGTGACGGTACCTTTAGAGCAGTGTTCCCCAACTCCAGTCCTCAAGAGCCACCAACAATGAATGTTTTCAGGATTTTATTAGTATTGCAGGGGAAGATTCTAAAACCATTGCAATATTAGGGAAATCCTGAAAACATGTACTGTTGGTGCCAGCTCTTAAGGACTGGAGTTAGAGAATACAACCTTAAGGTATGTGCCCACGATCCGGACACATTGAGTCCTGGATGTAGCAGAGATGCAAGTGTTCTCCATAGGAGGTTGTGTTGTCTGTGCCCATGATCAGGATTCTGAATGCAGCAGATTTTCTCAGCGTTCTCCACCTGAGAGTACTCGCATCTCCACAAGCATAACTTGACATGTTGTTGCTCAAGAAACCGTGCTGCAAGGCTTACGCTCCGGAGAAAAGAAGCATAATATGCATGGGATGTCTATAAATCCATTCACTGTGCTTGTACTGTACAATTTAGCAAAAACACACTTTATCCAAAATCAGCTCCATTCATCTTAATGGGGTTACTCAGATAAACAAAAAAGTGGAAGAAATCTAGAGCACGAATTACAGCAATGATTAAATATGCACCTTCAGTGTTTCCTTGGTGTCTGAGCTAAAGTGAAATGTTCATTTCATTTCAGGCTTCCCCACTCCCCCTGCTTTACACTGCAGCAATGCTCAGGTTAGAGCAAAAATTAGAAGCAGCTAATCAATTTAAACTATTTTAAAACAGCAGTACGTTCATACACAAAATGATAAGGCTGCGATCAAATGGTTGCGCTTGGTTTCCATCTGGAGTCTAGCCCTTCTGATGGCAGCGACAGAGCTGCGGGCATTGCTATATACCCAAAATGCTGATCAGATGGAGGATTCCTACATTAGGACACTGTTCACACAGGTCAAGAGTATAGACTTTTATTGATGCAGTGTTTCCACACAATATGCCAAACCAGTCCAAAAGCTATGCAAGAAAAACATGGGAACACTAGACATGACCTACCTGCAGACAGAGCAGAAATTCAGGAGGGCCGCACTCTGCACACTTAATGTAAGGCTCCATGAGGTACGAAGAACAACCACGGCATGGAGATTTATCGAAAGAATCACCTAGAATAAGGGGCGAAAATGAAAAATCGGAACTACAAGTGGGCACATAGTCGGAACTACAGTGGGCACATAGTTGTCCTGGAAGACACAGCAGGACTGGCAATAATAGGGCAGTATGCCCACATAGTGGGAACACAGTTGTCCTAGGAGACACAACATGACTGGCAATACAGGGCAGTATGTGCACACAGTGAACACAGAGCTGTCCTGGAAGACACAGCAGGACTGGCAATAATAGGGCAGTTGGAAACACAGTGAGCACAGAGCTGTCTTGGAAGACACAGCAGAACTGGCAAATACAGGGCACTATGGGCACACATCTGTCCTGGAAGACACAACAGGACTGGCAATACTAGGGCAGTATGGGCACACAGTAGGCACAGAGCTGTCCTGGAAGACACAGTAGGACTGGCAATATCAGGGCAGTATGGGTACACAGTGGGCACACATCAATCCTGGAAGACACAGCAGGACTGGCAATTATAGGGCAGTATGGGCACAGAGTGGGTACAGAGCTGTCCTGGAAGACACAGCAGGACTGGCAATATCAGGGCAGTATGAGCACAGAGCTGTCCTGGAAGACACAGCAGTACTGGCAATACAAGGGCACTATGGGCACACATCTGTCCTGGAAAACACAGCAGGGCTGGCAATAAAAGGCAATATGGGCACACAGTGGGCACAGAGGTGTCCTGGAAGACAAAGCAGGACTGGCAATAATAGGGCAGTATGGAAACACAGTGAGCACAGAGCTGTCCTGGAAGAACAGTAGTACTGGCAACACCAGGGCAGTATGGGCGCAGAACTGTCCTGGAAGACGCAGCAGGATTGGCAATACAAGGGCAGAATGGGCACAGAGCTGTCCTGGAAGACACAGCAGGACTGACAATATCAAGGCAGTATGGGCACATAGTGGACACAGCCGTCCTGGAAGACACAGCAGGACTGGCAATACAGGGCAGTATGGGCACACATCTGTCCTGGAAGACACAGCAGGACTGGCAATACCAGGACAGTATGGGCACACAGTGGGCACAGAGGTGTTCTGGAAAACACAGCAGGACTGGCTATGCAGGGCAGGTGGGCACACATGTTCTGGAAAACACAGCAGGACTGGCTATGCAGGGCAGTGTGGGCACACATGTTCTGGAAAACACAGCAGGACTGGCTATGCAGGGCAGTGTGGGCACACATGTTCTGGAAAACACAGCAGGACTGGCTATGCAGGGCAGTGTGGGCACACATGTTCTGGAAAACACAGCAGGACTGGCTATGCAGGGCAGTGTGGGCACACATGTTCTGGAAAACACAGCAGGACTGGCTATGCAGGGCAGTGTGGGCACACATGTTCTGGAAAACACAGCAGGACTGGCTATGCAGGGCAGTGTGGGCACACATGTTCTGGAAAACACAGCAGGACTGGCTATACAGGGCAGTGATGGGCACACATGTTCTGGAAAACACAGCAGGACTGGCTATACAGGGCAGTATGGGCACACATGTTCTGGAAAACACAGCAGGACTGGCTATACAGGGCAGTGTGGGCACACATGTTCTGGAAAACACAGCAGGACTGGGCTATACAGGGCAGTATGGGCACACATGTTCTGGAAAGACACAGCAGGACTGGCTATACAGGGCAGTGTGGGCACACATGTTCTGGAAAACACAGCAGGACTGGCTATACAGGGCAGTGTGGGCACACATGTTCTGGAAAAACACAGCAGGACTGGCTATAGCAGGGCAGTGTGGGCACACAGTTCTGGAAAACACAGCAGGACTGGCTATACAGGGCAGTGTGGGCACACATGTTCTGGAAAACACAGCAGGACTGGCTATGCAGGGCAGTGTGGGCACACATGTTCTGGAAAACACAGCAGGACTGGCTATGCAGGGCAGTGTGGGCACACATGTTCTGGAAAACAAGCAGGACTGGCTATCAAGGGCAGTATGGGCACGCATGTTCTGGAAAACACAGCAGGACTGGCTATACAGGGCAGTATGGGCACACAGGTGTTCTGGAAAGACACAGCAGGACTGGCTATACAGGGCAGTGTGGGCACACATGTTCTGGAAAAACACAGCAGGACTGGCTTTACAGGGCAGTGTGGGCACACATGTTCTGGAAAACACAGCAGACTGGCTATACAGGGCAGTATGGGCACACATGTTCTGGAAACACAGCAGGACTGGCTATACAGGGCAGTATGGGCACACATGTTCTGGAAAACACAGCAGGACTGGCATAACAGGGCAGTATGGGCACACATGTTCTGGAAAACACAGCAGGATGGCTATACAGGGCGTATGGGCACACATGTTCTGGAAAACACAGGGCTGCTATACAGGCAGTGTGGGCACACATGTTTGGAAAACAAAGCAGGATGGCTAACAGGGCAGTATGGGCACCATTTCTGGAACACAGCAGATGGCTATACAGGGCAGTTGGGCACGCATGTTCTGGAAAAACAGCAGGACTGGCTATACAGGGCAGTATGGGCACACAGGTGTTCTGGAAGACACAGCAGGACTGGCTATACAGGCAGTGTGGGCACACAGTGGGCAACACAATGAGTACACAGGTGTTTGAAGACACGCAGGACTGGCTATACAGGCAGTATGGGCACGCATGTTCGGAAAACACAGCAGACTGGCTATACAGGGCAGTGTGGGCACACATGTTCTGGAAAACACAGCGGATGGTATACAGGCAGTGTGGGCACACAGTTCTGGAAAACACAGCAGGACTGGCTATGCGGCAGTGTGGCACACATGTTCTGGAAAACACAGCAGGACTGGCTATGCAGGCAGTGTGGGCACACATGTTCTGGAAAACACAGCGGACTGGCTATGCAGGGCAGTGTGGGCACACATTTTGGAAACACAGCAGGAGGCTATGCGGCAGTGTGGCAACATGTTTGGAAAACAAAGCAGACTGGCTATACAGGGCGTTGGGACACATGTTCTGGAAACAAGCAGACTGGCTATACGGGCAGTATGGGCACGATGTTCTGGAACACGCAGATGGTATACAGGGCAGTATGGCACACAGGTGTTTGGAGAACAGCAGGACTGGCTATACAGGGCAGTGTGGGCACACAGTGGGCACAACAATGAGTACACAGGTGTTCTGGAAGACACGCAGGATGGCTATACGGGCAGTATGGGCACGCATGTTCTGGAAAACACAGCAGGATGCTTACAGGCGTGTGGGCAACATGTTCTGGAAACAGCAGGACTGGCTATACAGGCAGTGTGGGCACATGTTCTGAAAACACAGCAGACTGGCTATGCAGGGCAGTGTGGGCAACATGTTCTGGAAAACACAGCAGGAGGCTAGCAGGGCGTGTGGCACACATGTTTGGAAAACACAGCAGGATGGCTATGCAGGGAGTGTGGGCACACATGTTCTGGAAAACACAGAGGACTGGCTTGAGGGCAGTGTGGGCACACATGTTCTGGAAAACACAGCAGGACTGGCTATGCAGGGCAGTGTGGGCACACATGTTCTGGAAAACACAGCAGGACTGGCTATACAGGGCAGTGTGGCACACATGTTCTGGAAAACACAGCAGGACTGGCTATACAGGGCAGTGTGGGCACACATGTTCTGGAAAACACAGCAGGACAGGCTATACAGGGCAGTGTGGGCACACAGGTGTTCTGGAAGACACAGCAGGACTGGCTATACAGGGCAGTGTGGGCACACATGTTCTGGAAAACACAGCAGGACTGGCTATACAGGGCAGTATGGGCACACATGTTCTGGAAAACACAGCAGGACAGGCTATACAGGGCAGTGTGGGCACACAGGTGTTCTGGAAGACACAGCAGGACTGGCTATACAGGGCAGTGTGGGCACACATGTTCTGGAAAACACAGCAGGACTGGCTATACAGGGCAGTATGGGCACACATTTCTGGAAAACACAGCAGGACTGGCTATACAGGGCAGTATGGGCACGCATGTTCTGGAAAACACAGCAGGACTGGCTATACAGGGCAGTATGGGCACACAGGTGTTCTGGAAGACACAGCAGGACTGGCTATACAGGGCAGTGTGGGCACACAGTGGCACACACAATGAGTACAAGGTGTTCTGGAAGACACAGCAGGACTGGCTATACAGGGCAGTGTGGGCACACATGTTCTGGAAAACACAGCAGGACTGGCTTACAGGGCAGTTGGGCACACATGTTCTGGAAAACACAGCAGGACTGGCTATACAGGGCAGTATGGGCACACATGTTCTGGAAAACACAGCAGGACTGGCTATACAGGGCAGTATGGGCACACATGTTCTGGAAAACACAGCAGGACTGGCTATACAGGGCAGTATGGGCACACATGTTCTGGAAAACACAGCAGGACTGGCTATACAGGGCAGTATGGGCACACATGTTCTGGAAAACACAGCAGGACTGGCTATACAGGGCAGTGTGGGCACACATGTTCTGGAAAACACAGCAGGACTGGGTATACAGGGCAGTATGGGCACACATGTTCTGGAAGACACAGCAGGACTGGCTATACAGGGCAGTGTGGGCACACATGTTCTGGAAACACAGCAGGACTGGCTATACAGGGCAGTATGGGCACACATGTTCTGGAAAACACAGCAGGACTGGTATGCAGGCAGTGTGGCACACATGTTCTGGAAAACACAGCAGGACTGGCTATGCAGGCAGTGTGGGCACACATGTTCTGGAAAACACAGCAGGACTGGCTATGCAGGGCAGTGTGGGCACACATGTTCTGGAAAACACAGCAGGACTGGCTATGCAGGGCAGTGTGGGCACACATGTTCTGGAAAACACAGCAGGACTGGCTATGCAGGGCAGTGTGGGCACACATGTTCTGGAAAACACAGCAGGACTGGCTATGCAGGGCAGTGTGGGCACACATGTTCTGGAAAACACAGCAGGATGGCTATACAGGGCAGTATGGGCACACATGTTCTGGAAAACACAGCAGGACTGGCTATGCAGGGCAGTGTGGGCACACATGTTCTGGAAAACACAGCAGGATGGCTATGCAGGGCAGTGTGGGCACACATGTTCTGGAAAACACAGCAGGACTGGCTATGCAGGGCAGTGTGGGCACACATGTTCTGGAAAACACAGCAGGACTGGCTATGCAGGGCAGTGTGGGCACACATGTTCTGGAAAACACAGCAGGACTGGCTATGCAGGGCAGTGTGGGCACACATGTTCTGGAAAACACAGCAGGACTGGCTATGCAGGGCAGTGTGGGCACACATGTTCTGGAAAACACAGCAGGACTGGCTATGCAGGGCAGTGTGGGCACACATGTTCTGGAAAACACAGCAGGACTGGCTATACAGGGCAGTGTGGGCACACATGTTCTGGAAAACACAGCAGGACTGGCTATACAGGGCAGTTGGGCACACATGTTCTGGAAAACACAGCAGGACAGGCTATACAGGGCAGTGTGGGCACACAGGTGTTCTGGAAGATACAGCAGGACTGGCTATACAGGGCAGTGTGGGCACACATGTTCTGGAAAACACAGCAGGACTGGCTATACAGGGCAGTATGGGCACACATGTTCTGGAAAACACAGCAGGACGGCTATACAGGGCAGTGTGGGCACACATGTTCTGGAAACACAGCAGGACTGGCTATACAGGGCAGTGTGGGCACACATGTTCTGGAAAACACAGCAGGACTGGCTATACAGGGCAGTATGGGCACACATGTTCTGGAAAACACAGCAGGACTGGCTATACAGGGCAGTATGGGCACCATGTTCTGGAAAACACAGCAGGACTGGCTATACAGGGCAGTGTGGGCACACATGTTCTGGAAAACACAGCAGGACTGGCTATACAGGGCAGTGTGGGCACACAGTGGGCACACACAATGAGTAACAGGTGTTCTGGAAGACACAGCAGGACTGGCTATACAGGGCAGTGTGGGCACACATGTTCTGGAAAACACAGCAGGACTGGCTTTACAGGGCAGTGTGGGCACACATGTTCTGGAAAACACAGCAGGACTGGCTATACAGGGCAGTGTGGGCACACAGGTTCTGGAAACACAGCAGGACTGGCTATACAGGGCAGTTGGGCACACATGTTCTGGAAAACACAGCAGGACGGCTATACAGGGCAGTGTGGGCACACATGTTCTGGAAAACACAGCAGGACGGCTATACAGGGCAGTGTGGGCACACAGGTGTTCTGGAAAACACAGCAGGACTGGCTATACAGGGCAGTTGGGCACACATGTTCTGGAAAACACAGCAGGACTGGCTATACAGGGCAGTATGGGCACACATGTTCTGGAAGACACAGCAGGACTGGCTATACAGGGCAGTGTGGGCACACATGTTCTGGAAACACAGCAGGACTGGCTATACAGGGCAGTATGGGCACACATGTTCTGGAAAACACAGCAGGACTGGCTATACAGGGCAGTATGGGCACGCATGTTCTGGAAAACACAGCAGGACTGGCTATACAGGGCAGTATGGGCACACAGGTGTTCTGGAAGACACAGCAGGACTGGCTATACAGGGCAGTGTGGGGCACACAGTGGGCAACACAATGAGTACACAGTGTTCTGGAAGACACAGCAGGACTGGCTATACAGGGCAGTGTGGGCACACATGTTCTGGAAAACACAGCAGGACTGGCTATACAGGGCAGTGTGGGCACACATGTTCTGGAAAACACAGCAGGACTGGCTATACAGGGCAGTGTGGGCACACATGTTCTGGAAAACACAGCAGGACTGGCTATAGGGCAGTGTGGGCACACATGTTCTGGAAAACACAGCAGGACTGGCTATACAGGGCAGTGTGGGCACACATGTTCTGGAAAACACAGCAGGACTGGCTATACAGGGCAGTGTGGGCACACATGTTCTGGAAGACACAGCAGGACTGGCTATACAGGGCAGTGTGGGCACACATGTTCTGGAAAACACAGCAGGACTGGCTATACAGGGCAGTATGGGCACACATGTTCTGGAAAACACAGCAGGACTGGCTATACAGGGCAGTATGGGCACACATGTTCTGGAAAACACAGCAGGACAGGCTATACAGGGCAGTGTGGGCACACAGGTGTTCTGGAAGAACAAGCAGGACTGGCTATACAGGGCAGTGTGGGCACACATGTTCTGGAAAACACAGCAGGACTGGCTATACAGGGCAGTATGGGCACACATGTTCTGGAAAACACAGCAGGACAGGCTATACAGGGCAGTGTGGGCACACAGGTGTTCTGGAAGACACAGCAGGACTGGCTATACAGGGCAGTGTGGGCACACATGTTCTGGAAAACACAGCAGGACTGGCTATACAGGGCAGTATGGGCACACATGTTCTGGAAAACACAGCAGGACTGGCTATACAGGGCAGTATGGGCACGCATGTTCTGGAAAACACAGCAGGACTGGCTATACAGGGCAGTATGGGCACACAGGTGTTCTGGAAGACACAGCAGGACTGGCTATACAGGGCAGTGTGGGCACACAGTGGGCACACACAATGAGTACACAGGTGTTCTGGAAGACACAGCAGGACTGGCTATACAGGGCAGTGTGGGCAACACATGTTCTGGAAACACAGCAGGACTGGCTTTTACAGGGCAGTGTGGGCACACATGTTCTGGAAAACACAGCAGGACTGGCTATACAGGGCAGTATGGGCACACATGTTCTGGAAAACACAGCAGGACTGGCTATACAGGGCAGTGTGGGCACACATGTTCTGGAAAACACAGCAGGACTGGCTATACAGGGCAGTGTGGGCACACATGTTCTGGAAAACACAGCAGGACTGGCTATACAGGGCAGTGTGGGCACACAGTGTTCTGGAAAACACAGCAGGACTGGCTATACAGGGCAGTGTGGGCACACATGTTCTGGAAAACACAGCAGGACTGGGCTATACAGGGCAGTATGGGCACACATGTTCTGGAAAACACAGCAGGACGGCTATACAGGGCAGTGTGGGCACACATGTTCTGGAAACACAGCAGGACTGGCTATACAGGGCAGTGTGGGCACACATGTTCTGGAAAACACAGCAGGACTGGCTATACAGGGCAGTATGGGCACACATGTTCTGGAAAACACAGCAGGACTGGCTATACAGGGCAGTATGGGCACACATGTTCTGGAAAACACAGCAGGACTGGCTATACAGGGCAGTGTGGGCACCAGTGGGCACACAACATGGTAAGGGTGTTGGAATGGGAAACACAGCAGGACTGGCTATACAGGGCAGTATGGGCACAGCATGTTCTGGAAAACACAGCAGGACTGGCTATACAGGGCAGTGTGGGCACACATGTTCTGGAAAACACAGCAGGACTGGCTATACAGGGCAGTGTGGGCACACATGTTCTGGAAAACACAGCAGGACTGGCTATGCAGGGCAGTGTGGGCACACATGTTCTGGAAAACACAGCAGGACTGGCTATGCAGGGCAGTGTGGGCACACATGTTCTGGAAAACACAGCAGGACTGGCTATGCAGGGCAGTGTGGGCACACATGTTCTGGAAAACACAGCAGGACTGGCTATGCAGGGCAGTGTGGGCACACATGTTCTGGAAAACAAAGCAGGACTGGCTATACAGGGCAGTGATGGGCACACATGTTCTGGAAAACACAGCAGGACTGGCTATACAGGGCAGTTGGGCACACATGTTCTGGAAAACACAGCAGGACTGGCTATACAGGGCAGTATGGGGCACACATGTTCTGGAAAACACAGCAGGACTGGCTATACAGGGCAGTGTGGGCACACATGTTCTGGAAAACACAGAGGACTGGTATACAGGCGAGTATGGGCACCATGTTCTGGAAACACAGCAGGACTGGCTATACAGGGCAGTTGGGCACACATGTTCTGGAAAACACAGCAGGACTGGCTATACAGGGCAGTTGGGCACACATGTTCTGGAAAACACAGCAGGACTGGCTATACAGGGCAGTGTGGGCACACATGTTCTGGAAAACACAGCAGGACTGGCTATACAGGGCAGTTGGGCACACATGTTCTGGAAAACACAGCAGGACTGGCTATACAGGGCAGTATGGGACACATGTTCTGGAAAACACAGCAGGACTGGCTATACAGGGCAGTATGGGCACACATGTTCTGGAAAACACAGCAGGACTGGCTATACAGGGCAGTGTGGGCACACATGTCTGGAAAACACAGCAGGACTGGCTATGCAGGGCAGTGTGGGACACATGTTCTGGAAACACAGCAGGACTGGCTATACAGGGCAGTGTGGGCACACATGTTCTGGAAAAACACAGCAGGACTGGCTATACAGGGCAGTGTGGGCACACATGTTCTGGAAAACACAGCAGGACTGGCTATACAGGGGCAGTATGGGCACACATGTTCTGGAAAACACAGCAGGAACTGGCTATACAGGGCAGTGTGGGCACACAGTGTTCGGGAAAACACAGCAGGACTGGCTATACAGGGCAGTATGGGCACACATGTTCTGGAAAACACAGCAGGACTGGCTATACAGGGCAGTATGGGCACACATGTTCTGGAAAACACAGCAGGACTGGCTATACAGGGCAGTGTGGGCACACATGTTCTGGAAAACACAGCAGGACTGGCTATACAGGGCAGTTGGGCACACATGTTCTGGAAAACACAGCAGGACTGGCTATACAGGGCAGTATGGGCACACATGTTCTGGAAAACACAGCAGGACTGGCTATACAGGGCAGTTGGGCACACATGTTCTGGAAAAACACAGCAGGACTGGCTATGCAGGGCAGTGATGGGCACACAGGTGTTCTGGAAAACACAGCAGGACTGGCTATACAGGGCAGTGTGGGCACACATGTTCTGGAAAACACAGCAGGACTGGCTTACAGGGCAGTGTGGGCACACATGTTCTGGAAAACACAGCAGGACTGGCTATACAGGGCAGTGATGGGCACACATGTTCTGGAAAACACAGCAGGACTGGCTATCAGGGCAGTGTGGGCACACATGTTCTGGAAAACACAGCAGGACTGGCTATACAGGGCAGTGATGGGCACACATGTTCTGGAAAACACAGCAGGACTGGCTATACAGGGCAGTGTGGGCACACATGTTCTGGAAAAAAGCAGGACTGGCTTACAGGGCAGTGATGGGCACACATGTTCTGGAAAAACACAGCAGGACTGGCTATACAGGGCAGTATGGGCACGCATGTTCGGAAAACACAGCAGGACTGGCTATACAGGGCAGTATGGCACACAGGTGTTTGGAAGACACAGCAGGACTGGCTATACAGGGCAGTGTGGGCACACAGTGGGCACACACAATGAGTACACAGGTGTTCTGGAAGACACAGCGGACTGGCTATACAGGGCAGTATGGGCACGCATTTCTGGAAAACACAGCAGGACTGGTATACAGGGCGTGTGGGCACACATGTTCTGGAAAACACAGCAGGACTGGCTAACAGGCAGTGTGGGACACATGTTCTGGAAAACACAGCAGGACTGGCTATGCAGGGAGTGTGGGCACACATGTTCTGGAAAAACAGCAGGACTGGCTATGCAGGGCAGTGTGGGCACACATGTTCGGAAAACACAGCAGGACTGGCTATGCAGGGAGTGTGGCACACATGTTCTGGAAAACACAGCAGGACTGGCTATGCAGGGCAGTGTGGGCACACATGTTCTGGAAAACACAGCAGGACTGGTATAGGGCAGTTGGGCACACATGTTCTGGAAAACAGCAGGACTGGCTATAAGGCAGTTGGGCACACATGTTCTGGAAAACACAGCAGGATGGCTATACAGGGCAGTTGGCACACATGTTCTGGAAAACACAGCAGGACGGCTATAAGGGCAGTGTGGGCACACAGGTGTTCTGGAAGACACAGCAGGACTGGCTAACAGGCATGGGGCACCATGTTTGGAAAACACGCAGACTGGCTATCAGGGCAGTTGGCACACATTGTTCTGGAAAACACAGCAGGACGGCTAACAGGGCAGTGTGGGCACACATGTCTGGAAACACAGCAGGACTGGCTATCAGGGCAGTGTGGGCACACATGTTCTGGAAAACACAGCAGGACTGGCTATCAGGGCAGTTGGGCACACATGTTCTGGAAAAACAGCAGGACTGGCTATACAGGCAGATGGGCACGCATGTTCTGGAAAACACAGCAGGACTGGCTATACAGGGCAGTATGGGCACACATGTTCTGGAAACACAGCAGGACTGGCTATACAGGGCAGTGTGGAAGGGCACAACATGTCATTTTTGGAAAACACAGCAGGACTGGCTATACAGGGCAGTGTGGGCACACATGTTCTGGAAAAACAGCAGGACTGGCTTACAGGGCAGTGTGGGCACACATGTTCTGGAAAACACAGCGGACTGGCTATACAGGGCAGTATGGGCACACATGTTCTGAAAACACAGCAGATGGCTATACAGGGCAGTATGGGCACACTGTTCTGGAAAACACAGCAGACTGGCTATACAGGGCAGTTGGGCACACATGTTCTGGAAACACAGAGGACTGGCTATACAGGGCAGTATGGGCACACATGTTCTGGAAAACACAGCAGGACTGGCTATACAGGGCAGTGGGGCACACATGTTCTGGAAAACACAGCAGGACTGGTATACAGGGCAGTATGGGCACACATGTTCTGGAAACACAGCAGGACTGGCTATACAGGGCATGTGGGCACACATGTTCTGGAAAACACAGCAGGACTGGCTATACAGGGCAGTTGGGCACACATGTTCTGGAAAACACAGCAGGACTGGCTATGCAGGGCAGTGTGGGCACACATGTTCTGGAAAACACAGCAGGACTGGCTATGCAGGGCAGTGTGGGCACACATGTTCTGGAAAACACAGCAGGACTGGCTATGCAGGGCGTGTGCACCAATGTTCTGGAAAACACAGCAGGACTGGTATCAGGGCAGTTGGGCACACATGTTCTGGAAAACACAGCAGGACTGCTATCAGGGCAGTTGGGACCATGTTCTGGAAAACACAGCAACTGGCTATACAGGGCAGTTGGGACACTGTTTCTGGAAAACCAGCAGGACTGGCTAACAGGGCAGTGGGGCACACCGCCACAACTGTACACATGTTCTGGAAACACAGCAGGACGGCTATACAGGGCAGTGTGGGCACCATGTTCGGAAACACAGCAGGACTGGCTATACAGGGCAGTGTGGGGCACCATGTTCTGGAAAAACAGCAGGAAGGTAACGGGCGTAGGGACAATGTTCTGGAAAACACAGCAGGAGGCTATACAGGGCAGTGTGGGACACATGTTTGGAAACACAGCAGGATGGCTATACAGGGCATTGGGCCACAATGTTCTGGAAAAACACAGCAGGACGGCTATACGGCAGTATGGGACACATGTTCGGAAAACCAGCAGGACGGCTATACAGGGCAGTGTGGGCACACATGTTTGGAAACACAGCAGACTGTGTATACAGGGCAGTGTGGGCACAAGTTCTGGAAAACACAGCAGGACTGCTATCCAGGGCAGTATTGGGACCAATGTTCTGGAAAACACGCAGGATGGTATACAGGCAGTTGGGCACACAGGTGTTCTGGAAACACAGCAGGAATGGCTTACACGGGCATGTGGGACACAGTGGGCAACACAATGAGTACACAGGTGTTCTGGAAACACAGCAGGACTGGCTATACAGGGCGTATGGGGACCATGTTCTGGAAAACACAGCAGGACTGGCTATAACAGGGCAGTGGTGGGCACACATGTTCTGGAAAACACAGCAGGACTGGCTAACAGGGCAGTGTGGGCACACATGTTCTGGAAAACACAGCAGGACTGGCTATGCAGGGCAGTTGGGGCACACATGTTCTGGAAAACACAGCAGGACTGGCTATGCAGGGCAGTGTGGGCACACATGTTCTGGAAAACACAGCAGGACTGGCTATCAGGGCAGTGTGGGCACACATTTTCTGGAAAACACAGCAGGACTGGCTATGCAGGGCAGTGTGGGCACACATGTTTCTGGAAAACAAAGCAGGACTGGCTATACAGGGGCAGTATGGGCACACATGTTCTGAAAACACAGCAGGACTGGCTATACAGGGCAGTATGGGCACGCATGTTCTGGAAAACACAGCAGGACTGGCTATAACAGGGCAGTATGGGGGCACACAGGTTTTTCTGGAAGACACAGCAGGACTGGCTATACAGGGCAGTGTGGGCACACAGTGTGGACAAACAATGAGTACACAGTGTTCTGGAAGACACAGCAGGACTGGCTTACAGGGCAGTATGGGCAACGCATGTTCTGGAAAACACAGCAGGACTGGCTATAACAGGGCAGTTGGGCACACATGTTCTGGAAAACACAGCAGGACTGGCTATACAGGGCAGTGTGGGGCACACAATTTTCCTGGAAAACAACAGCAGGACGGCTATGCAGGGCAGTGTGGGCACAACATGTTCTGGAAAACACAGCAGGACTGGCTATGCAGGGCAGTGTGGGCACACATGTTCTGGAAAACACAGCAGGACTGGCTATGCAGGGCAGTTTTGGGCACACATGTTCTGGAAAACACAGCAGGACTGGCTATGCAGGGGAGTGTGGGCACACATGTTTTTGGGAAAAAACACAGGACTGGCTAAATTCATGGGCAGTGTGGGCACACATGTTCTGGAAAACAAAAGCAGGGACTGGCTATACAGGGCAGTGTGGGCACACATGTTCTGGAAAACACAGCAGGACTGGCTATACAGGGCAGTGTGGGCACACATGTTTCTGGAAAACACAGCAGGACAGGCTATACAGGGCAGTGTGGGCACACAGGTGTTCTGGAAGAACACAGCAGGACTGGCTATACAGGGCAGTGTGGGCACACATGTTCTGGAAAACACAGCAGGATGGGGTTACAGGGCATATGGGCACACATTTCGAAAAACAGAGGACAGGCTAACAGGGCAGTGTGGGCACACAGGTGTTCTGGAAGACCAGCAGGGCGGTATACAGGGCAGTGTGGGCACCCTGTTCTGGAAAAACAAAACACAGGACTGG
Source organism: Allobates femoralis (assembly GCA_033576535.1). Classification (NCBI taxonomy): domain Eukaryota; kingdom Metazoa; phylum Chordata; class Amphibia; order Anura; family Aromobatidae; genus Allobates; species Allobates femoralis. The sequence continues at coordinate 287,675,012 of JARQOC010000002.1, read as the reverse complement.
CTATACAGGGCAGTATGGGCACACATGTTCTGGAAAACACAGCAGGACTGGCTATACAGGGCAGTATGGGCACGCATGTTCTGGAAAACACAGCAGGACTGGCTATACAGGGCAGTATGGGCACACAGGTGTTCTGGAAGACACAGCAGGACTGGCTATACAGGCATGTGGGAACAGTGGGCACACAATGAGTAACAGTTTCTGGAAGACACAGCAGGACTGGCTATACAGGGCAGTTGGGCACACATGTTCTGGAAAACACAGCAGGACTGGCTTTACAGGGGAGTTTTGGGCCCCACATGTTCTGGAAAACACAGGGAGGACGGCTATACAGGGCAGTATGGGCACACATGTTCGGGGAAAAAACAGCAGGACTGGCTATACGGGCAGTATGGGCAACATGTTCTGGAAAACACAAACAGGATGGCTATACAGGGCAGTATGGGCACACATGTTCTGGAAACACAGCAGGACTGGCTATAACAGGGCAGTATGGGCACACATGTTCTGGAAAACACAGCAGGACTGGCTATACAGGCAGTGTGGGGACACATGTTCTGGAAAACAAAGCAGGACTGGCTATAACAGGCAGTATGGGCACAATGTTCTGGAAAACACAGCAGGGCTGGCTATACCGGGCAGTATGGGCACGCATGTTCTGGAAAACACAGCAGGACTGGGTACAGGGCAGTGTGGGCACACATGTTCTGGAAAACACAGCAGGACTGGCTATGCAGGGCAGTGTGGGCACACATGTTCTGGAAAACACAGCAGGACTGGCTATACAGGGCAGTGTGGGCACACATGTTCTGGAAAACACAGCAGGACTGGCTATGCAGGGCAGTGTGGGCACACATGTTCTGGAAAACAAAGCAGGACTGGCTATACAGGGCAGTATGGGCACACATGTTCTGGAAAACACAGCAGGACTGGCTATACAGGGCAGTATGGGCACGCATGTTCTGGAAAACACAGCAGGACTGGCTATACAGGGCAGTATGGGCACACAGGTGTTCTGGAAGACACAGCAGGACTGGCTATACAGGGCAGTGTGGGCACACAGTGGGCACACACAATGAGTACACAGGTTTCTGGAAGACACAGCAGGAAATGGCATTATACAGGGAACAGCAGTGGGGCACACACATGTTCTGGAAAACACAGCAGGACTGGCTATACAGGGCAGTGTGGGCACACATGTTCTGGAAAACACAGCAGGACTGGCTATGCAGGGCAGTGTGGGCACACATGTTCTGGAAAACACAGCAGGACTGGCTATGCAGGGCAGTGTGGGCACACATGTTCTGGAAAACACAGCAGGACTGGCTATCAGGGCAGTGTGGGCACACATGTTCTGGAAAACACAGCAGGACTGGCTATGCAGGGCAGTGTGGGCACACATGTTCTGGAAAAACACAGCAGGACTGGCTATGCAGGGCAGTGTGGGCACACATGTTCTGGAAAACACAGCAGGACTGGCTATACAGGGCAGTGTGGGCACACATGTTCTGGAAAACACAGCAGGACTGGCTATACAGGGCAGTGTGGGCACACATGTTCTGGAAAACACAGCAGGACTGGCTATACAGGGCAGTGTGGGCACACATGTTCTGGAAAACACAGCAGGACAGGCTATACAGGGCAGTGTGGGCACACATGTTCTGGAAACACAGCAGGACTGGCTATACAGGGCAGTGTGGGCACACATGTTCTGGAAAACACAGCAGGACTGGCTATACAGAGGGCAGTATGGGCACACATGTTCTGGAAAACACAGCAGGACAGGCTATACAGGGCAGTGTGGGCACACAGGTGTTCTGGAAAGACACAGCAGGACTGGCTATACAGGGCAGTGTGGGCACACATGTTCTGGAAAACACAGCAGGACTGGCTATACAGGGCAGTATGGGCACACATGTTCTGGAAAACACAGCAGGACTGGCTATACAGGGCAGTTGGGCACAGCATGTTTGGAAAACACAGCAGGACTGGCTATACAGGGCAGTATGGGCACACAGGTGTTCTGGAAAGACACAGCAGGACTGGCTATACAGGGCAGTGTGGGCACACAGTGGGCACACACAATGAGTAACAGGGTGTTCTGGAAGACACAGCAGGACTGGCTATACAGGGCAGTGTGGGCACACATGTTCTGGAAAAACACAGCAGGACTGGCTTTACAGGGCAGTGTGGGCACACATGTTTCTGGAAAACACAGCAGGACTGGCTATACAGGGCAGTATGGGCACACATGTTCTGGAAGACACACACTGTTCTGGAAAACACAGCAGGAAGGCTATACAGGGCAGTGTGGGCACACAGGTGTTCTGGAAACACAGCAGGACTGGCTATACAGGGCAGTGTGGGCACCATGTTCTGGAAAACACAGCAGGACTGGCTATACAGGGCAGTATGGGCACACATGTTCTGGAAAACACAGCAGGACGGCTATCAGGGCAGTGTGGGCACACATGTTCTGGAAACACAGCAGGACTGGCTATCAGGGCAGTGTGGGCACACATGTTCTGGAAAACACAGCAGGACTGGCTATACAGGGCAGTTGGGCACACATGTTCTGGAAAACACAGCAGGACTGGCTATACAGGGCAGTTGGCACATGTTTGGAAAACACAGAGGACTGGCTATACAGGGCAGTTGGGCACACATGTTCTGGAAACACAGCAGGACTGGCTATACAGGGCAGTGTGGGCACACAGTGGGAACACACAGAGTACAGGGTGTTCTGGAAACACAGCAGGACTGGCTATACAGGGCAGTGTGGGCACACATGTTCTGGAAACACAGCAGGACTGGCTTACAGGGCAGTGTGGGCACACATGTTCTGGAAAACACAGCAGGACTGGCTATACAGGGCAGTATGGGCACACATGTTCTGGAACACAGCGGACTGGATAAGGGCAGTTGGGCACACATGTCTGGAAAACAGCAGGATGGCTATACAGGGCAGTATGGGCACACATGTTCTGGAAAACACGAGGACTGGCTATCAGGGCTTGGCACCATGTTCTGAAAACAGCGGATGCTATCAGGGCAGTTGGCACACATGTTCTGGAAAACACAGCAGGACTGCTATACAGCAGTATGGGCAACATGTTCTGGAAACACAGAGGACTGGCTATACAGGCAGTGGGCACACATGTCTGGAAAACACAGCAGGATGGCTATAAGGGCAGTGTGGCACCATGTTCTGGAAAACACAGCAGGAGGCTTAAGGGCAGTAGGGCACCATGTTCTGGAAACACAGCAGACTGCTACAGGCAGTTGGGACACAGGTGTTCTGGAAGACACAGCAGGACTGGCATACAGGCAGTGGGTGGGCACAACAGTGTTCTGGAAGACACAGCAGGACTGGCTATCAGGCAGTTGGGCACCATGTTCTGGAAAACAGCAGGACTGGCTTTACAGGGCAGTGTGGGCACACTGTTTGGAAACACAGAGGATGGCTATACAGGCAGTATGGGCACACTGTTTGGAAAACACAGCAGGACTGGTATACAGGGCAGTTGGGCACACATGTTCGGAAACAAGCAGGACTGCTATACAGGCAGTGTGGGCACACATGTTCTGGAAAACACAGCAGGACTGGCTATGCAGGGCAGTGTGGGCACACATGTTCTGGAAACACAGCAGGATTGGCTATACAGGCAGTGTGGGCACACATGTTCTGAAAACACGCAGGACTGGCTATACAGGGCAGTGTGGGCACACATGTTCTGGAAAACACAGCAGGACTGGCTATACAGGGCAGTGTGGGCACACATGTTCTGGAAACACAGCAGGATGGCTATGCAGGGCAGTGTGGGCACACATGTTCTGGAAAACACAGCAGGACTGGCTATACAGGGCAGTGTGGGCACACATGTTCTGGAAACACAGCAGGACTGGCTATACAGGGCAGTGTGGGCACACATGTTCTGGAAAACAGCAGGATTGGCTATACAGGCAGTGTGGGCACACAGGTGTTCTGGAAACACAGCAGGACTGGCTATACAGGGCAGTGTGGGCACACATGTTCTGGAAAAACAGCAGGACTGGCTATCAGGGCAGTGTGGGCACACATGTTCTGGAAACACAGCAGGACTGGCTATACAGGGCAGTGTGGGCACACATGTTCTGGAAAAGCAGGACTGGTATACAGGGCAGTGTGGGCACACATGTTCTGGAAAACACAGCAGGATGGCTATACAGGGCAGTGTGGGCACACATGTTCTGGAAACACAGCAGACTGGCTATACAGGGCAGTGTGGGCACACATGTTCTGGAAAACACAGCAGGACTGGCTATGCAGGGCAGTGTGGGCACACAGGTGTTCTGGAAGACACAGCAGGATGGCTATCAGGGCAGTGTGGCACACATGTTCTGGAAACACAGCAGGACTGGCTATCAGGGCAGTTGGGCACACATGTTCTGGAAACCAGCAGGACTGGTTACAGGGCAGTGTGGGCACACATGTTCGGAAGAACAGCAGGACTGGCTATACAGGCAGTTGGGCACACATGTTCTGGAAAACACAGCAGGATGGTATACAGGGCAGTGTGGCACACAGTGTTCTGAAAACACGCAGGACTGGCTATACAGGCAGTGTGGGCACACATGTTCTGGAAAACACAGAGACTGGCTATGCAGGCATGTGGCACACAGGTTCTGGAAACACAGCAGGACTGGCATGCGGGCAGTGTGGGCACACATGTTCTGGAAACAAGCAAGCATCAGGGGGCCTTTGGGGAGCGCTATCAGGGCAGTGTGGGCACACATGTCTGGAAAACACAGCAGGATGCATACAGGCAGTGTGGGCAACAGGTGTTCTGGAAACACAGCGGACTGGCTATCAGGGCAGTGTGGGCACACGTTCTAACACGCAACTGCTATCGGCATGTGGCAACAGTCTGGAAACACAGCAGGACGGTATCAGGGCAGTGTGGGCACACATGTTTGGAAAGCAGATGCTATGCGGGCATGTGGGCACACATGTTTGGAAACACAGCAGGACTGGCTATACAGGGGTACTTTGGCAGGGACGTATCAGGAGTATGGGCACACATGGTTAGGAGTGTGGCACACATGTTCTGGAAAACACAGCAGGACTGGCTATCAGGGCAGTGTGGGCACACATGTTCTGGAAAACACAGCAGGACTGGCTATACAGGGCAGTATGGGCACGCATGTTCTGGAAAACACAGCAGGACTGGCTATAGCAGGGCAGTTGGGCACACAGGTGTTCTGGAAGACACAGCAGGACTGGCTATACAGGGCAGTGTGGGCACACATGTTCTGGAAGACACAGCAGGACTGGCTATACAGGGCAGTATGGGCACACATGTTCTGGAAAACACAGCAGACTGTTACAGGGCAGTGTGGGCACACATGTTCTGGAAAACACAGCAGGACTGGTATACAGGCAGTTGGGCACACATGTTCTGGGAAACACAACGACAGGACGGCTATACAGGGCTAGTATGGGCACCAATGTTCTGGAAAACACAGCAGGACTGGTTACAGGGCAGTATGGCCACACATGTTTGGAAAACACAGCAGGACTGGCTATACAGGCAGTATTGGGACACATGTTCTGGAAAAAACACAGCAGGAACTGCTAATACAGGGCAGTGGGCACACATGTCTGGAAACACACAACTGGAGTACACAGGGCTATGGCACCATTTCTGGAAAGACACAGCAGGACTGGCTATACAGGGCACTTAGGCACACATGTTCTGGAAAACACAGCAGGACTGGTCATTACAGGGCAGTGTTGGGCACCCATGTTCTGGAAAACACCCGCAGGACTGGTATACAGGGCAGCAGTAATGGCACGATGTTCTGGAAAACACAGCAGGATCTGTGGCTATACAGGGCAAGTATGGGACCAGGTGTTCTGGATAAAGACAGCAGGACTGGCTATACAGGGCAAGTGTGGGCCTACACTAGGTGTTCTGGAAAGACACAGCAGGAATGGCTATGCAGGGCAGTATGGGCACACATGTTCTGGCTATACAGGGCAGTGTGGGCACACAGTGGGCACACACAATGAGTACAGAGGTGTGTGTCCATCACGTGATCATGGGGAGCAGCACACCCATACTGATCACAACGAGAGGACAGGCTCTCTGCCCTATTGTACCTGTATAATTTAATTGTCGTTATTTCTATGTTCTTGTTCTCGTCTGCCCTTACACATGTAAAGCACCATGGAACCAATGGCGCTATATAAATATATAATAATATAATAATAATAATAACAACAACAAGAGAGGAACCTGCACAATGGAAACTTCACAGCAAGGGAGTCAACATAGAGAACTACAACTGGGAAGAGCCAAGGCAATGCGGCACAGGCAACCATCACATACAATAGAAACATGCAGGAGGCGCTAGCGAAGGTCACCCTCTACAGCTGCACAACCACCCGGTGTGGAACCGACACCGAACGCATTACCAACCTCTGAACGGAGCCAGGCGGTCCATGGTATACACACGACGGTTCCCGGGTCTTAGCTCCGCCTCCTCCACACTACAGCCAATCGCCTGCCACATCTGCCGGTGACCATGGGAAAGGCAGGCAAGACTAATAGATAGCCGAACGCGTGAAACGCGATAGGAATCTGTGATGTTATAGTTGAGCCTAGAATGTATGGGCTGCATTGGGCTCCTGATGGTATATATTAGGGAAGACATGTGAATGTATGGGCTCCTGGTGATATATATTAATGAGGAAATCAGGATGTATGGGCTCCTGGTTGTTTATATTAGGGAATACATCAGAATATATTGGCTCCTGGTGGTATATATTAGTGAGCACATCTGGAGGTATATATAAGTAAGGACATGAGAATGTATGGGCTCCTGATGGTATATATTAGGGAAGACATGTGAATGTATGGGCTCCTGGTGATATATATTAATGATGAGGAAATCAGGATGTATGGGCTCCTGGTGGTTTATATTAGGGAATACATCAGAATATATTGGCTCCTGGTGGTATATATTAGTGAGCACATCTGGAGGTATATATAAGTAAGGACATGAGAATGTATGGGCTCCTGGTGGTATATATTAGTGAGGAAATCAGGATGTATGTACTCCTGGTGGTATATATTAGGGAAGACATCTGAATGTATGCGCCCCTTGTGGTATATATTAGTGAGGACATCAAAATATATGGGCTCCTGATGAATATATTATTGAGGACATCAGTATGTATGGACCCCTGGTGGTATATATTACTGAGGACATGAGACTGTATGGGCTCCTGGTGGTATATATTAGTGAGGAAATCAGGATATATGTACTCCTGGTGGTATATGTGGAGCCCACTGGGACGGGGTACTCGGTACCGGACCGGGGTACTGCTGGGGATATCACGGCGGTCTTGGTCCGGACCTTGTCCCGGGTTCCACAAGTAATGGAGGGAATATTTACAGGGGCGTTTGTCATGACACCACCCACGGGTTGTGGTCAGGGTGACCACCGCTTCTGCAGAACCTCCCGGGATGATGTTTGGCAGCTAGAGATGGAACGGCTTGGACTGGGACTGACCCTCCTACTAACAAGGAGTTTTCCAAACGAGTGGAGTATATCATACAACTAGAGAGGGGCATCTATGAAAAGAGAGGGAAGCATTCCCTGCATGACATCATATGGGGACCATGGATTCAGTTTAAAGGATTGTGAGATCTTCTGTACGTTCTGAGAGGTGTGCGGGTGGGAGGATGAGCTGCTGACGTGGGAGAAAGCCAGATTAAGGGAAAACAACATATAGTTCCTTGCTGCGTTGTTTGTGAAGGGTATGGAGGGAGGTACTGCTGCCGAGGGATGGGGAGGGTGGGGGTGGGGTTCATATTAAAATGATTGTATTTTTGCCATGCTGAAATGAAGTTACTGTCATGTGTTTACCAATATGTTCAATAAAAAAGTATTTGATTTAAAAAAAAAGAGATGGAACGGCTCTCCGCAGGTAGAGCCTGGTTCCCCGGGGCAGTGGCAGTTAAAGTCTATGATGGATGCTATAGATGTTGCAGGATAGGGATGATAGTGGAGACGGTGGCAGCCTGTGAGGGGAAATAGGGCTCGCGTACAAGGATCACACACACTCACGGATTTGAAGTTTTCCAAATCTTTACTGCAGATGTTGGTAGCAGAGTATTGTCCTCGGAGTCTGCATCGGGGCCGGGTTGCTCCCACCCTGACTGGGTCCTCAGCTTCCCACTGCTGCACTGTGTGTGTGGCCCTGCTGCTGCTTTAGCTGAGCTTCTGGCACTGTCTCTCCTCACAGGTACCCCCTTTGCTAGGCAACTTGAGTCCGTATGCTTCTGACCCTGCCGTGTTGCTTCGCTGAGGTACAGTGTAGATCTACAACCTCCACTATCCTGGTGTTTACTGTGCTGCGTGTGTCAGTCACAGTTTCGGATCCGATATCCGGTCTGTGCGCTCCTCTGGGGCGAGTTGTGAAGTCACTCAATCTCCCAGATGTGTTCCTTTGTTTCTTGTGCTCCTTCCCTCAGACCCTGGCTAGGCCTGAAATCGAGGAGCAGACTGTAGAGAAGCCTGATGCAGCCCCTTTACACTACAGTTTCTCTCTCAGTTCTCCCAGGAACTGAACTAACTACTTCCTCTTGACCCAGAATATATAAGGGAGCTCCTTTAGCTCCCCCTTCTGGTCTAGAGGTGTTAGTGCAGTGTCCAGTATTGTGTGGGGAGTTAATCCTTTGTGTTGTTTCTGTGGCACATTAACCCCTGGGGTGCCACATAGTGATGGGCGAATCCTAAATTACTCTGAATCGCTTGACTCTAGCGAGTCCGAGCCCAGGACTCGCTACTCGTTGCGAGTCTAGCGAGTCCAATGTTAATGAATGGGGAAGCGAGTAATAGCGAGTAGTGTGAGATTTACAAATCGCAGATGTGTCTCGGAAGCTTCAGCCTGAAGCAATCCTAGTTGTGTCATTTATTTGCATTGCTAGTTTACTTTGTAAGTAATCGCTGACTCGCACAGATAAGATCCTGTCTTCTCTGTGTTCTGGCTGCCCCAGCTCCAGGGTCCTAGAGCCTGCCTGATGTAGCAGAGCTGAGATTGTTCTCAGTCTGCTCATTCCCTGTGTACAGACATGAATGTCTGTGCACAGAGATGATGTAGCAGAGCTGAGATTGTTCTCAGTCTGCTCATTCCCTGTGTACAGACATGAATGTCTGTGCACAGAGATGATGTAGCAGAGCTGAGATTGTTCTCAGTCTGCTTATTCCCTGTGCATAGACATCTATATTTATGCACAGGGGATGTAGCAGAGAGGACATCGCGTTTTGGACTGCGTCGGACGGAAGAGGATTTTTTTAATTAAAGATGGAGTCCCTAATGGCTTTTTTTTTTATTTCTAATAAAAAATTTTCCTTGTGTTGTGTTTTTTTTAAAACAATTTAATAGAAATTCATGGCGGTCATGTCTAATATTGGCGTGACCGCCATAAATTTCGGGCTTAGGGCCAGCTGATAATGCAAAGCTGGCCCTAACCTCTTTATTACCCAGCGTGCCATCGCTACCAGGGCCGCTGGAAGAGCGGGGTTCAGCGCCAGAGGATGGCGCTTCAATGAACGCGCCATCTTCTGGGGCGGCTGCGGGCTGCAATTTGCAGCGGGGGGTGCCCAGAAAGCTTGGGCATCCCTGCGCTGCGGATTCCAGCCCCCAGCTGCTTAGCTGTACCTGGCTAGACATAGAAATTGCGCGGAGCCCCACGCATTTTTTTTTAATTATTTCATGAAATTCTGAGATTCTGACTCTGAGACTCTGACTACTACCTCTTTCCCTATCCCAAAAGGTGCCCCTATTGCTCCATCTTAAATACAATTTCTGATGACCAGGAATCCCATAGTTATGCTATATAAGTGGTTCTTCTTGTTTGAATATACTGTTTAGGTGGGAGCAGGGGTGCACCAAGCCCCACCGCCGCCTGAGGACCGGGGGGGGAAAATGAGCAGCGCCGCTCGGCAGGTCTTACCTGACTTGAGCCGCCGGCGCCATGACAGGGGGGCAGCTGTGAGGCATGTGGCTCCTCTTTAGTGCCCAGTGGGATAGCCCCCAATTTTGCATTAAGAGATGACACGCCCTAATGTGCCCTCACTTGCTTGCTGCTCTTTCAATGCCAAAGGCCTAAATCAGCCCCAAAAAAGGCGAAAGATCCTATACTCTCTCAACAAAAATAAAGCACAGATTCTGATGTTGCAGGAAACACACTTCCGCACTGACAAAATTCCAAAATGCGAAACTAAAGACTTCCCATTGTGGATACATAGTCCTAATTCGATCTCAAAATCTGGTGGAGTATCTATTGCCTTTCATAAAAACTGCATTCCAGAGATTTTGGGTGAGGAGGTGGACCCACAGGGTCGCTATAAATTCCTGAAGGTCTCTTGGCTCTCTGACGCATATGTCCTGGCTAATATTTACTATCCCAACAGGAGACAGAGACGGTTTGGAGCACAGTCATGCAGAAGGTTACAGGCATTCGCCGGATCGACACCAATAATACTGGGAGGCGACTTCAACTTCCCTTGGATCCATCCGTGGACGTCTCGTCGGGTAAGTCACACCTGTCTGTGCCGCACCTCCACCACCTTGCAAAACACTGGAGAGATATGCATCTAATGGATGTGTGGCACTTACTACATCCCGAAGATAGGGACTATACTTTTTATTCTTCTGTGTATTCCCTGTACAGCAGGATAGACAGATTTCTTGTGTCCCATTTCCTTATGGATCGGGAGGTCGAGGCACATATTGGACACATTATATGGTCGGACCATGCCCCAATATTTCTTACCATACGTCTAAATCCAGACAGTAGAAAAGAGTTCACGTGGCGCCTAAACGAGAACTTACTAAAAGACCCAATATGCTGTGTGGACTTGACTAACACGATCCGGCATTACATAAACGACCACCAATCAGACCCGACCTCACCCCCTCCAAATGGGAGGCGCTAAAAGCTGTACTGAGGGGGGTACTCATCTCCCACGGTGCACGATTAAAAAGGCAACGTACACAGGATATTCAAACCCTTCTTTCCCAGATAACCGACTTAGAAACAACCCATAAACAAAAACCATCCCCGACAATTTATTCAGAATTATCTACCACCCGATATAAATTATTAAAACTTCTAGACCAAAAAGATCGGGCCTTTAGAGAGAGGATGTGTGCTCGCTATTATAAGCTAGGAAATAGGAGCGGCAAACTCTTGGCAAAAGCACTGCACCCCAATCCCCCACGAACTATCATCACAAACATACGGAGCTCCACCGGCCAAAGACTAAATAAGACCTCAGACATCTTATCAGAATTCCACACATTCAAATCATCCCTATACCAGATACGAGGCCATTACAATACGTTTTCCCCTGCCTTTCTTGCAGAGAAGATCCAGACATACCTTAAAGAAAGCGGTCTTCCGTCACTCTTAAGTGATATAAGTAGCCAGCTATCACGCCCCTTCTCACTAGAGGAGCTTGTGGAGGGTATTGCACATCTGAAACCTGGCAAAAGCCCAGGCCCCGATGGCTTCACGGCCGGCTTTTACAAAAAAGTTTCCTAGAGACCTGCAATGCCCTATCTTCCTAGAGACCTGCAATGCTGTCTCTGCGGGAGATTTCTTCCCTACACAGGCTCTGTTAGCCCACGTGGTGGTCCTGCCTAAACCCGGGAAAGATGCCTCCATATGTGGTAATTATAGACCCATATCCCTGATGAATCTGGATATCAAGATTTATGCCAAAATGATAGCAGAAAGGATGAAAATATACTTACCCAGTTTGGTTGATGCTGATCAGGCAGGTTTTGTTCCTGGCCGAGAAGCCAGGGACAACACAATAAGATCGATAGCTCTTATTGATGTGGCCAGGAGGCGGGGGATCCCCATGTGCATCCTGTCGGTAGACGCAGAAAAGGCGTTTGACAGGGTGCACTGGGGGTTCATGTTTGCCATGCTGAGACATATAGGACTTGATGACATCATGCTACATCGCATAGAAGCACTTTATAGGGGCCCTCGGCTACACTTCGGGTTAATGGATCACTCTCAGAAACCTTCCACATTAAAAATGGGACCCTTCAGGGATGCCCATTATCCCCATTACTGTATAATCTCTGCATGGAGACACTGGCGAGAATGCTTCGTAATAATTCATCGATTCGGGGTCTGACGGTGGGCACCAGAGAACATAAATTAGCCCTTTTCGCTGACGATCTGCTTATGTATATAACGAACCCCCTGATCAGCATCCCCAATATCTTGTCAGAGCTTTCGATCTTTGGACATCTCAGTAACTTTAAAATCAATACATCCAAATCAGAGATACTAAATATATCACTTCCTAGACTAATTACTGACTTGCTCGAACAAGATTTTCCATTTAGATGGTGCAACACACATTTGGCGTATTTTGGGATCAGGTTATCAGGAGATCTACGCACACTATATGAGGCCAACTATACCAACATACTTTCCCGGGTGGAGGCAGACCTATCAAAATGGCATAAGCTCTCATTGTCATGGCTGGGGAGAATTCATTCCATTCGCATGGACCTCTTGCCCAGACTATTGTATGTGTTCCAGGCGGTGCCCATTCACTTGCCAGCATCCTATTTTTCGAGGTTGAAACTACTAATCAGGCGCTACATATGGTCCCATGGACACCCTAGGCTATCACTTTCACTGCTGTACAAACAGATTAGCTGTGGAGGAGTTGGCCTTCCTGACATGATGCTCTACAACTATGCGGCCATTGATAGATGTATTCTGAATCTTTTCTGCTCAGGAGAGAGGAAGAGGTGGGTGGAGGTCGAGACAGGAGAGGAGGGGAGCATCCCATTATCCTTGATCTGGTCTCCGACAACCATAGAAAATAAAAACCCCTCTTACTTGACTCGCCAACTACGCCTCACATTTATGGCACAAAATCGGACTCTACACCTGACTACCCATCCAGGCCCAATGACCCCCATATTTGGGAACCCCTCCTTCTTAGTGGACAGCGAAACTCCGTCCTTTTTACATCTTAAAAAATCCTCACATCCTATGTTGAAAGACTATGTCACCCAAACGGGAATTAAACCTCTCACAACACTGTATCCAACAAGCCGAGAACCAAAAAATTCTTTGACCCTTACGGACATCGTCAGACCATTAACAAATTTTGAACGAATACGTGATGGGCGTACCAATGTTGCTCATGCTGTCTCGACCATATATCGTGTCCTACAAAACCAACTTCAAATAGTGATGCCTCGGCCCCCCAGGTTCAGGGCGACCTGGGAGAGAGATCTGGGTACTCCCTTATCTGACTCAGACTGGGAAAAAGCTCTCCTCTTCATATATAAGTCCTCTCCAACGGCCTTATCACAGGAAAGAAACTATAAGGTGGTGGCGAGGTGGTACAGATGCCCGGCAGACATCCATGCGATTTTCCCCACTGCATCAGATGAGTGTTGGCGTTGTCTGAAAGAGGTTGGTACCTATCTGCATACATGGTGGAGCTGTCCCTTTTGGTGAGACGTAAGTGAGCTGTATAATATGGTCACTTCTAACAACCTGGTCATGACTGCAGAACTGGCACTCTTAAACAAATCCACTATGTCAATATCTAAATTTAAAAAAGGACTCCTTAGACACTTCCTGACAGCAGCAAGACGTCTGATCCCCAGGTGGTGGAAAAGAACTAGGGGTCCTTCCAGAGTGGAGCTTGTCTCCGAATTAAATGATATCTGCAGGTTGGAGGAGTTGACGGCGCAGGCCATGCCAGATATTGAAGCTATAGAGAGACATGGTTCTCTTTGGGCGCCATGGATTCTGTGCGGAGAGTCACAGGAATTGAGGGATTGGCTGACTCATTGGGAGTAGAGGTGATGAGCCTCCGTGTTCTTCCCCCCAAAGACATTCATTAAAGATTTGCTGAAAACATCCTGGGATGGTTTTCCTGCTCGGCGCTATTTCTATTTCTATTTCTATCTCTATTTCTCTTCCTTTTCTACATCTTTCCTATCCCAATCTTTCCCTCATTTCTCTCTCTTCTACGTACTAACTTCACCCTCTTTCTATTTTGATTATAAAAAGTAAACAGTTATATAATTTCTTGTTAGAACTTGAGAAGTCAGATTTTTATATAAAATAACTGGGCACAACTGCCTGCTATCGAGACTAACCTGGCGAGTTGGGTAAATTTTGACAATAAGTGACAATCTGGAAGGATAATCAACCAATATAAAAGACAAAGTTCCCATTTGAACCAAGAAGTACCGGGTTAATTCCACTGGGGTACTTGATACCGAATATTTAGGCTACACCTAGAAACATGAGAACTAGGACCACACCCAGTCTTACCAAATACCCAACTTGTCTAAGGTCTATTACAAAGTCCCTTGTTTAACAATCCTTTCCTTCTTATATTGTTTATATTTCTTTTTATATCCTTTTGTTGTTGTCTTCATAATACAAATTGTATACAGATATGATCTTTTACCCTGAAACCAATAAACATTGATTTAGCGAAAAAGATGAGTTAGGGCTGGGATGATAACAGAGGTGAGGTTGGGAACGAGGTGGTACTGGAGGCCGTGGGACTCAATGAGTTGACCTTGGCCAAGAGTGTAGATGGGGAAGAGTAATGGTCCCAGAACCGAGCCTTGGGGGACCCCGACAGATAGGGGGTAGGGCGAGGAGAAGGTGTGGAAATGGGTGTCGCTGAAGGTTCAGTCGTCTGGTATGAGGAGATCAAGGAGAGGACTACGTCAGTGATGCCAAGAGATTGCAGGATCTGAAGTAGAAGGGAGTGGTCAACAATGTCGAAGGCGGCAGATAGGTCAAGGAGGACGTAGTAGTGACGTTTGCTCTTGGCAGTCAGTAGGTCGTTGGTGACTTTGGTCGGGGCTGTCTCAGTGGAGTGGTGCGGTCGGAAGCCAGATTGAAAGCGGTCGAAGAGGGAGCAGGAGGAGAGGTGTGGGGACAGCTCTGATTGGACAAGTTCAAGTAGTTTAGAGGCAAAGGGGAGAAGAGATATGGAGCGATAGTTAGAGACAGATGTTGGGTGACTTTGGTGACTTTGGTCGGGGCTGTCTCAGTGGAGTGGTGCGGTCGGAAGCCGGATTGAAGGCGGTCGAAGAGGGAGCAGGAGGAGAGGTGTGGGGACAGCTCTGAATGGACAAGTTCAAGTAGTTTAGAGGCGAAGGGGAGAAGAGATATGGAGCGATAGTTAGAGACAAATGTTGGGTCGAGGGAGGGTTTTTGGAGGATGGGTGTGATCAAGGCGTGTTTGAAGGCTGAGGGGAAGGTGCCAGTAGTAAGTGATAGGTTGAAGAGATGGGTTAGGGCTTTGATGAAAACCGAGGTGAGGTTGGGAATGAGGTGGGATGGGAGCGAGTCGTGGGTGCTGGTGGTGATGTGTGATTTCCACAGGAAGGAGGAGAGCTGATCTTCAGTTATGGGGGGAAGCAGCTGATGGAAGGAGAGGGCAGTGTAGGTGAGAGGGTGAGTTGTGGGGACAGTGGGTCAAAGCTGTCTCTGATTAAGTCAATCTTATCCTTGAAGAAGGAGGCAAAGTCTTCAGCAGAGATAAGGGGAGAGGGAAAAGGAGCTGGCAGACGGAGTAAGGAATTGAAAGTTCTGAAAAGCTGTTTGGGATTGTGGGACAGGGATGTTATTAGGGATGAGAAGAAGGCTTGTTTGGCGGCAGCGAGTGCGGTCTTGAAGTCAGTGAGGGACCGTTTGAACAATGCAAAGGAAGTGCTCAGTGGAGTGAGATTTTTTCCATCTTCTCTCGGCGACCCTGGAGACCCGTCTCAGGTCTTTAGTGAGGGCGGTGTGCCTGGGTTGCCTATGTGTGCGTGGAGCGTGGTATATGAGGGGGGCTCCTGAGTCGAGGGCCTTAGTTATTGTGATGTTGTATAGGATGGTGGCAATGTCTGTGTCGCATATGGAAGATATGTCGGCGAGAGGGAGAAGGGATTCTGAGAATAGGTGTAGATCAATGTGTTTTAGGTTTCTGCCGGGGTGATCGAGTTTGCGACTAGGGGGTAGCATAGTAGGGGAGGAGAGGAAGGAGAAAGTCAATAGATTGTGGTCAGACAGGGGGAGGGGTGAGTTTGTGAGGTTAGTGAGGGAGCAAAGGCGGGTGAAGATGAGGTCCAGCGTGTGGCCATCTTTGTGGGTGGCAGAGGAGTACCATTGGGAGAGCCCAAAGGAGGTGGTCAGTGAAAGAAGTTGAGAGGCGGTTGAGTGGGAGGTGTCAATGGGGATATTGAAGTCGCCCATAATGATAGTGGGGATGTCAGCAGAAAGGAAGAGAAGTAGCCAGGTGGTGAAATGGTCAAGGAAGGAGGCGTTGGATTCACGGGGGGGGCTGTAGATGAAGGCCAGCTGAAGGTTACAAGGGGAGAAGATGCGGACGGAGTGAGCTTTGAAAAAGGGGAGGGAGGCAGTGGAATAGGGGTGAAGGAGCAAGTTTCGGACAGGAGTACGCCGACACCTCCGCCATGTTTGTTAGATGGGCGGGAGGTGTGGGAAAGTCAAAGTCCGGCATAAGATAGTGCAGCAGGGGAGGCCGTGTCAGAGGGGGTGATGCCCAGGAATGAGAATTTGTTAGAGATAAAGAGGTCGTGGATGAATGGGATTTTATTGCAGACATAGCCGGCCAAATAGGGAGATTGGGGGAGCAGGGTCTGGGGGAATGGATCTAAGGTTGGTGAGGTTACGAGGGTTAGTGATGGTGAAATTACATGGGTATGTGATGGGTCGTGGGAGTGGGGCGGAGGTGACTGTGGGGATGTGGTGGGGGGGCCGGGATTCGCCAGCAAGTAGGAGGAGCAGGGAGAGGGTTAGCAGGTGGAAGCAGGAGAGTTTACGTGGCGGGCGGCTGTTTGGAAGTGGAGGATTGAAAGTGAAGGAATAGTTCAGAGAAGTGGGTGAGGTGGCTAGGTAGGATGGAGGGTGAGACAACTACTTAGTTGCTGGGTGAAGGAATGAGTGGGGGTTGTAGGAAGTGGAGAAGGATGGGAGCGAGAGTGCCAAGGAGCGGAAACATTGTAAATAGTGAGCAGTGGATGAGGGGTAGCGGGGGTCAGAAGCGGCTAGGGATCAGATGCAACGGGAGGGTGAGTTGTAATGACGGACAAATGGTCACTAGAGAGGAGTAGTCCAAGGGTGAGATGCCATCCTGGGATGAGATGCAGTCCAGGGGGAGATGTAGCCAGGGACGAGATGAAACAGCCGGGGACAAGATGATGCAGCCGGGGACGAGATGATGCAGCCTGGAGATAAGATGATGCATGCAGCCGAGAATAAGATGATGCAGCCGAGGATGAGATGGTGCAGCCGAGGATGAGATAATGCAGCCGAGAATGAGATGATGCAGCCGAGAATAAGATGATGCAGCCGAGGTTGAGATGATGCAGCTGAGAATGAGATGATGCAGCCGAGGATGAGATGATGCAGCCGAGGATGAGATGATGCAGCCGAGGATGAGATGATGCAGCCAAGGATGGGATGATGCAGCCGAGGATGGGATAATGCAGCCGAGGATGAGGTGATGCAGTTGAGGATGAGGTGATGCAGTTGGGGATGAGGTGATGCAGCCAGGGATGAGGTGATGCAGCCAGGGATGAGGTGGTGCAGCCGGGGATGAGGTGGTGCAGCCAGGGGGACAGAAGCAGACAGGGGTCAGAAGCAGCCAGCGTATCGGATGCAGCCAGGGGGGTCAGATGCAGTCAGGTTCAGATGCAGCCAGGGGGGTCAGGTGTAGCCAGGGGGGGGTCAGATGCAGCCAGAGGGGGTCAGATGCAGCCAGGGGCAGCACATATTACTGAGGACATCAGAATGTATGGGCTCTTGGTGGTATATATTAGTGCGGACGTCAGAATGTATGGGCTCCCGGTGGTATATATTAGTGAGGACATCAGAATGTATGGGCTCCTTTCAGGTATATATTAGTGAGGACATAAGAATGTATGGGCTCCTGGTGGTATATATTAGTGAGGATGATGAGGGTCTCAGCTATGTTTCTCAAGTCCGTCAACCACTCCAAATCATTCGGGCAAGCGTGCACATCGCAAGTAATGACACAGACACAGAATCCGTTCCAAGTCTTGCTCCTGCCTAAGCCCATGAGAATAAGCACTGCACAGAAGTTTATTGACACACACATATTTATACTGGAATGCAAGGGGTGTTAGCAGGCGGGTTAATACTGAAGTATTCTGTAAGATTATCAGTCCTTGATTGGTTAGTTCCTGCTGAGTTATTCTAATATCTAAATTCCTCCTCTTCAGGGAGTAGCCGGATCTTGGGTGCAGCACAGGATACAGCGCCATCTTGGATGTTGTATAGCAGGCAGCATGGCACATCACATGGTCACATCACATAACATATCTAGTCATTGTTTGGGTGTGTGCACATTACCAGGAAAAAGCTACCCTTGACCACCAGTCAATAGCAGAACTTAATAACAAAAGCTTTATTGAAAGAGGGGTCAGCAGCTTTTAATACCTTTCATTAAAGGGGCATTACTTAGAGGCGTTTCTAAGGGGTGCTTACATCATATTACACTAATTCAGCAGCTTATTCTGGAAAGAGAAGATTTAGTTCGGATTCTACATAGTTAGAAGGGGTTAATCAGCATTTCAATTACAGTTACCAAGGTTAGTATCCCGAGCACATTCTGCTACGGCAAGCAATGCTCTACACAGATTTAGAAAGAAGCAGTATATGACCTTGAAAACAGAACACAGTATTCCTGATTAGAGAGAACCACCAAACATCGTGAAAGGGAGGGGAAGCAGAGAATGAATTGTGACCAAATGAGAACAAAGATCATAGGCCATAAGATACTGTCAGTATTGGAAAGTACTTAAATGGCTCTATATGCTATATACATTATTTAACTATTCATTGCCATAACGCCTCCATCCTTAACAATCCCCCCTAAAATACACAACTTTTCCCTAAGGACCTATGATTTACCCCTATGCACATGGGTTCCTCTTCTTTGTTTTACCTCTTTGGCAACAAGCCATCTCTGCGGATGTACCTCCTGCTTAAAGGACTTTTTAATGCATGAAGGGTCCATCTTCTCTCGCCCTACCTTTTATACAAGAGGGGTGAATTGATAATGGACACTTGGGGTCATCAACGGTATTTCTTCTCTTCCCAGTATGTCACAATTTTCCAGTTTAACCTTTCCCAAGTTCTGATAGCTTCCCTGTATCTCAACTAGATATAACTCCTTTGTTGTTGACTCTACTGTTTTGGCCAGTCCTCTCTTTATACAGGGGATTATACATGTTGAGATTAGAATCAAGGCTATCATGACCCCTAGGATAGCTGCTCCTATCTGGACTAGTAACTGTTTCCATTGTTTGGACCAGAGAATTGTAGCCGTACCTGGGTTCTTTGTGGAATCATCAGGAACATCACCATTATACACTAAAATACCGTGTTTCCCCGAAAGTAAGACCCCCCCGAAAGTAAGGCCGGGTAGGGGGGTGCCCAGGGGTTTCTAATGTAAGGCCCCCCCGATTGTAAGACCGCTTTCGGGGGGGTCGCGGGGAAATGTAAGGCCGCCTATCGGGGGGGTCGCGGGCCTCTCTTTAGGTTGCCGCAGGCTTACCGTATATGCCGCCGTCCAGGCTCCTTCTGTCCCCCTGGTGCAGCCGCTGGTCCGGAGATCATGGGGTTAATCACAGCCTAACATGCTGTGCCCCGCTGATCTCCGCCCAGCGCGACCTGTGATTGGCCGCCCAGCCCTTAGGAATCGTCACCCAGAGGAAGTGATCCGGCGAAAAGAGGTACAGTACACGTGTGTACTGTAAACATGGGTGTGTGTGTGTGTGCAGTGTGTGTGTGTGCAGTCTGTGTGTGTGTGTGCAGTGTGTGTGTGCACTGTGTGCGGCGCAATTGCGGCACGGCCCCATGCAATGTATAGGACACTTGCGGTTCACTTGCGGCAAGTGCGGGTGAAAAAAACGCACTTGCCGCACTTGCCGCACAGCACTTGCGGCACAATTGCGGCACGGCCCCATGCAATGTATAGGACACTTGCGGTTCACTTGCGGCAAGTGCGGCAACCGCACTTGCCGCAAGTGAGCCGCATGTGTCCTATACATTGCATGGGGCCGTGCCGCAATTGCGCCGCAAGTGCTGTGCGGCAAGTGCGTTTTTTTCACCCGCACATGCCGCAAGTGAACCGCAAGTGTCCTATACATTGCATGGGGCCATGCCGCAATTGCGCCGCAAGTGCTGTGCGGCAAGTGCGTTTTTTTCACCCGCACTTGCCGCAAGTGAACCGCAAGTGTCCTATAAATTTGTTTTTTTTTTATTTTTTCCTAATGTAAGACCTCCCCCGAAAGTAAGACAGGGTGGGACTTTTGGAGGTAAATTTAATGTAAGACAGGGTCTTACTTTCGGGGAAACACGGTAGCATTTAAAAAAAAAAAAAAACTTGTAAAAAGGATATATAGTATCAGGAAGCTGTAGGTGGTAGGTCCACCTTTTTGCAGTGTGAAGCGTGAATCCATGTCGGCCTTCCGTCAAGTTTCACTGAGGTGGGAGTTGTCAGTAGCACTTGGTAGGGCCTGTCAAATCTTGGCTCGAGGCAGGTTCGTCTGAGATGCCGCTTCATTCGCACCCAATCACCAGGTTCAATAGTGTGAGTCTCCTGGTCCTCTGATGGATCTGGAATAGAAGATAGAACTGCAGAAGATATATTAGCTGATTTCCGGGATGTTTATATCCATCACATAAGTGTTGCTTAGTCCATTATTTTCCATAAATATATACAGTAATTGCTCAGTCAACATATATATATAAGGGTCACTAGATACACTGTCAATAGTCTATAATAGAGGCAGATTACGGCTAGTCTGTCTCAGCACAAATAAAAACAAATTATATATATATATAATACAAGGTAGAATCAAACAGGCATAATATTGAACAATATAATTACTGTATACTTATCATCAGTGGTCTCCCTGCTTTCCTGAAAAACAGGTCAAAAAGGTAACTGGATATCTGAGGAAACGTCCAATTATTTATTATACAACTACCATATTATTATTTACATATATATATTTACTCATTTACCTACTTACTCAGCTTCAGAACATTTTAACCAAGATGTACCTGACATCTTATGCTATTTTGAATAGGAGAGAGAGATCCACACCTACTAGGACATGTTTGTAACTTTTCTCTCCTTGTCCACACTCTATTTGCAATTCTTAAAGCTTGTGGAGTGGCTGCTGCTTTAAACTCTTACCTTTCTAAGTTGTGTTGTGCGCAAGAATAATGCAGGATTTTACACACAGCTTACCTGAAACAAGGAACGATCCAGGAGGTATTCATCTGATTTCACTTGTGACCTGTTGAGGCGTAAGTGGGGCCAAGCAAAGACTATTCTAACTTTTGTTGATGAGAGATGTCATGGTCTGTCCTTTTTCCCATCCTTCAGCACAACTCCCATTTCCCCGTGGGCACCTACTTGGTTTTGTTCGGGCAGTCTGATACTGGGAGGGTGCTCGAATCAGCCAGATGTAACAAGGCTGGGATGGATACCCTCCCCCCACTACCTAAACTTTTAACTTCAATTGTACCTTGCCCTTTACCTCCGGGAGGACACCTACAGTGTTGTCAGCGTGGTTATACCATCCTAGACTGGTAACATGGTGTCTACCCCAACATGATTTACCAATTCTGCATTTAATATACTTACCATTTTTGTAAGAATTGTACCTAGAAGAAGCTCCACCTGCTTACAAAAAGTGCGAGAGTCAGAATCAATTGCTCTGATTACCTCATGCGAGGATCCTACCAGTGTCCAGTGTAAGATCATCTCTCCTATACATACATCTGAAATAAAACACTCAAAAATTTGTATTAGTTTCAAAAATCAGAAAATGCTACTTCTCTACTAATTATATTGATAATACAGCACTGCAGAATATGTTGGCACTATATTTATAAACTGTAACTGTTTTATTTTATGCTTAACCAAAAACCCATTTAAATTCTGTTATAAATGTCTCCATCCCCCCTTCGCATGAGGGAATCAGAAGATAACAGAGTAAATGTGTGTAAGAAATATTCTCACATCATTATAGGCCATACAGATAAATTGCCAGGTGTGGGGAGGACAGTAGTTCACATGAAGGAATACAAAGACTGCCTTGATAAGATTATCAGGGAGGCATGTGGGTAGAGTGACTCCCTTATTTTTCTCACGTCCTGACTTTGATTCTCAGGAATGTCGTCAGAAGCGGCCACTGTGGGCTCCTAACTTGCTCTCCCCTTCGATAAGAACAGTGGGTGATTCGTATGTTTTCATCCCTTTGTGCCTGCAAGATTTCACATTGCAATCTTCATCATTATTTTCATTAACACCATTCAAAACATATTATATTCAATCTTATTAGCATTGCCAAGTCAGGCAACAAAAATGTAGTAACAAAGAATTTAGAATCTTAACAAATATTCAGCACATTCATTACAATTCAAACACTGGCAAACTTTGATAGATATTTTCTGGGTTTTTGCCACAAAGTACCCGCACCAGGTTTGTACAAATTAGAGAATTGATTTGATGGGTGTATGCAAAAATACACATTTATTCAGTATCCGTCTGTCAGTAGATATTTCTGTCTACTAATGTTCCATTTCCCCACAGTGTCAGCACACGTACCATTTCCCTTGCGCGCTAAGTACTCCCATTGAAATTGCCATAGGCTCTCCCACTGAGATTCCCATTGAGTCACCCATAGAGATTCCCATTGGGTCTCTCATGAGGTCTCCCATCCAGCCCGTGACCAAAGCTGCTTAGCTTCAACAGTCTGTCAAGGTCACGCACAATGGGTTTACAATGGCTGCTGACATGCTGGCTTCCCATCTGTGGGACTTTTGAAGAGGCATACATTAGTAAAAGTCAGTTTTAATTACTTTCAATGGCTTCTACTCTTACCAGCCCTTCGGCCTGTCTAAAGGCAATGCAGCCAAGGTCTCCCATTGAAATTGCCATTGGCTCTCCCACGGAGATTCCCATTGAGTAACCCATAGAGACTTCCATTGAGATTCCCATTGAGTCTCTCATCCAGCCCGTGGCCGAGGCTCCTGCTGCTTAGCTTTAACAGTCTGTCAAGGGCATGCACAATGGGTTTACAATGGCTGCTGACATGCTGGCTTCCCATCTGTGGGACTTTTGAAGAGGCATACATTAGTAAAAGTCAGTTTTAATTACTTTCATTGGCTTCTACTCTTACCAGCCTTTGGCCTGTCAAAAGCAATGCAGCCATGGTCTCCCATTGAAATCCATAGGCTCTCCCACTGAGATTCCCATTGGGTAACCCATAGAGACTTCCATTGAGTCTCTCATGAGGTCTCCCATCCAGCCCTTGACCGAGGCTCCTGCTGCTTAGCTTTAACAGTCTGTCAAGGGCATGCACAAGTGGGTTTACAATGGCTGCTGACATGCTGGCTTCCCATTTGTGGGTCTTTTGAAGAGGCATACATTAGTAAAAGTCAGTTTTAATTACTTTCAATGGCTTCTACTCTTACCAGCCCTTTGGCCTGTCAAAAGTCAATGCAGCATGGTCTCCCATTGAAATTGCCATAGGCTCTCCCACTGAGATTCCCATTGGGTAACCCATAGAGACTTCCATTGAGTCTCTCATGAGGTCTCCCATCCAGCCCTTGACCGAGGCTCCTGCTGCTTAGCTTTAACAGTCTGTCAAGGGCATGCACAATGGGTTTACAATGGCTGCTGACATGCTGGCTTCCCATTTGTGGGTCTTTTGAAGAGGCATACATTAGTAAAAGTCAGTTTTAATTACTTTCAATGGCTTCTACTCTTACCAGCCGTTTGGCCTGCCAAAAGTCAATGCAGCCATGGTCTCCCATTGAAATCACCATAGGCTCTCCCACTGAGATTCCCATTGGGTAACCCATAGAGACTTCCATTGAGTCTCTCATGAGGTCTCCCATCCAGCCCTTGACCGAGGCTCCTGCTGCTTAGCTTTAACATTCTGTCAAGGGCATGCACAATGGGTTTACAATGGCAGCTGACATGCGGCTTCCCATTTGTGGGTCTTTTGAAGAGGCATACATTAGTAAAAGTCAGTTTTTTTTTTTTTAAATATCTTTTTTATTGATTTTCTGCAATCGTAACATGTCATAACACAGTACAAAGTATAACGGAAGACAATGGGCGTTATCACTTTTCAAGAAACCCCCAACCACCCCACCCTCCGTATCGTTCCCTAATCCCACCCCCCAAACAATAACATTGGTCTTGTGTAAATCAAATGTTAATGCAGGGCAAGTTCCCATTAAGTGATGTTAGTGGTTTTCTCCTCTCGTCCATGTTCAAGTTTTTGTGTGTTTTAGTCTTGTGTAACCTCTCTAAAATAAAAGCGTGATTAGCATTGGTACAGACAAGGTAAAGTTATGTTTTAGACTCCCTTACATCTTTAGTGCTCCCAGCGTTCCCTTCAAGTCTTCGGTGAGGTACTAAGTTGAATGTCTGAATGGTGAGACTGTTTGCTCAAGTTCCTCCCGCGACAGTTTTGTTAATATAAAATTCTTCCATGTATTGAAGAATTTGCCTGTCATTAGATTTTTTTGCCGTTCTGCTTCCATTTTTTCTATTCTCATGGTCGCTTTTAGGGCCTGGAGCAAGTCTGGAATCACCGGACAGAATGGGGACAGCCAATTTCGCAGTAGTATCTTTTTGCATAATATGGCAACGATATGGTAGAATCGTGCTTTGTTCCCCTTCCAATTTTCAGAGATCGGGATGTGAAAGAGCCATGATTTAGGATCTATAGGCATTTCCTGGTCAGAGATCTCCCGCAGGAATTCCCTTACTGAATCCCAAAATTTGACAACCCCTGGGCAAGTCCAAATGCCATGTGTAAAATCAGTTCGAAATGCGCCACACTTCGGACAATTTTGTACTCTTCCAGGGACACTTGGTGTCGGGGGTATGTTGAAACCATAAATTGCTTTGTGCATGACCCGAAATTGTGTGTCTCTCCATTTTTCATTATATATAAGTTTTCTAAACAACCTCCACCCCTCCAGAATCTCTTCTTCCCTTTCTTCCTCTGGTATGAGATGTCTCCAACCCTTAAAGAGTTTACTCGAATCTACTATTGGGTAAACCTCACGAAGAAAGTTATAAATAAACTATATGTTTATTGTGAAGTTTGGGTCTTCATTAATTTATCCCAGGTATTTGAGATACATTCCTGGGTCACATCCTGTAGTTTTTGTAAAACATGGAATTGTAGTTGATTATATTGTAGTAACTGTGTAGACGGGAGCACAAAGTGCTCCATCACCTCGGGCCCTGACATCCATCTCCTCTCTTCTTTTTTAGGAGTATATCACCAGTTTTAGTATTGCCATTGTTTTACCTCATATTCTGAACAAGGAACAAATGCAGAAAATGGTGATTGTAGGTAATATTCAATAAAAAACCTAAAGGTAATACTAATCAGTGCAGTGTCTTTGTATAGCGCTCATAATCTAAATACCACCATTTCTGCATTGTTCCTTAATTTATCCTCCCTATGGGGAGTGTGGTGGAAGAGAGCAGCTTTATACACAAGGACCTGGCTGACACAATAGACACGTGATTGATCACGGGACCTGGAGAAGTGAGCTGGAGCTGGGCGCTCATTCTGGAACCAGGAACCGGCGAGCAAAGGTCTCAGATCCCTTCCTCACCACTGAGCCTACTATCTGGTTGTGCAGAGACGGCACAACCAGACAAGGTGAGTGAGGAATTAATATAACGGAGATTCTGCCTTTAGCAAACAGTGTGGCGCAACCGAATTTTTATTTCATATTCTGAACAAAGCATTTTCTCTCCCTAACTTGAAGCTAACATGTGCCCAAGGGTTCAAATATTTGGAGACCTTCCATGGCAGATGCAGTTTCTTACGGACTGCCTTCCAACACATGGCAGTGTCTCTAAAAAGCAGTGAGTTCCTTATGTAAGCCGGAACATCAGACCAGGACGCGTGTAGCAGGCTGGCCAGATCCCAAGGCCGACAGAAGCTCCTCTCCTCCGCCCAGTTGGAGTGTTTGGAAGTTCTATTCAACCAGTCTATTGCATGCCTGGAAATACAGGCAAGGTTATACCCCTTGATGTCCGGAAGGTTAAGGCCTCCTCTGTCTTTGGGTAGCATCAATGTGTTGAGTTTAATTCTCGCTCTTTTGCCATTCCATATGAATTGTGTTATGGCTTTATTCAGTTTAAGTAAATCGTTTTGGCGTAGGAGAAGAGGAAGTGTCTGCATTGGGTATAGTAATCTGGAGAAACTGATCATCTTAACCAGATGACAGCGTCCTAAAAGTGAGAGGGGTAGATTTTTCCATCTTTCTAGTTCTGATGTTATTTTTTTAATTATTGGGTCATAGTTGAGAGAGTATATCCTGTCTGTTGATTTGCTCAAATGCATCCCCAAATATTTAATGTGGTCATTTTTAACGGGTATCCCAACGTTTCCTGAGATCTATTGTTTGGTCTGGATCTCCCTCCGGTGGCCCCTAAATCTAATATCTCACATTTGATTTTATTAAGCGTGAAGCCCGAGAAAGTGCTATACAATTCTAATTGGTCTATGAGATGCACGACATCTCTATCCGGGCGGTTGAGGTAGAGAATTATGTCGTCTGCGAATAGTGCCGAGTGTATTGTTACTTGGCCCACTTTAATCCCTTCAAAAACCGTTCCCCCATTAAGATAGCGTGATAAGGGCTCTATAGCTAAATTAAAGAGTAGTGGAGAAAGTGGGCATCCCTGTCTCGTTCCTCTCTGTAGTTGAAAAGAATTTGACAGGAATCCTGGTGTATATACTTTCGCTCGTGGGTTAAGATATAGGGTATTCAAGAATGTACGAAAGGGACCCTGCATCCCCAGTGTGTCTAGAACTGAATTTAGCCACTCCCAATTTACGCTGTCGAAAGCCTTTTCGGCATCCAACAAAATTATGGCTGGGGGATCTTGTGATGAGATGTTGTGGTTTTTGACCGCGTCAAGTACCAGAATGGTTTTCCTAATATTCCCCACCGCTGACCTTCCCTTGACAAACCCAGACTGTTGTGGTTCAATGAGGCGAGGTAACATCATCGCTAAGCGATCAGCCATAATCTTAGACAATATTTTCAGGTCTTGGTCTATCAAGGATATGGGTCTGTAGTTCGACGGGTCTGTTGGGTCCTTTTTTCCCTTGGGCAATAATTTTATATATGCTGTGTTGGAGGTGTCAGACAAGGTCTCTCCCTCCAAGACAGCATTAAATAGTGACATTAGGCATGGGGCTATCAATTCTTTGAGCTTTTTGTAATATTCTCCTGGAAAGCCGTCCGGGCCCGGGGCTTTATTATTTCCTAGGTTGTTGATGGTCCCTAAGATTTCCTCTAGGGTGATTGAACGGTTTAATGTGTTTAGTTCATCGCCAGAAAGAACTGGCATTTCAATCCTCCGCAACCAATCCCTACCCATCTCTCGTTCGTTTGGTTTAGCTGTGTATAATTTGGAGTAGTATCTCCCCAAGAGTGAATTTATCTGTTTTGGGTTTGAGGTAGTAGTCCCATCCCCGACCTTCAGAGATGTGATCGTGTTGTGCGGGCGTTTCCCCCTGGCCAGGTTGGCTAAAATCTTTCCCGATTTATCTCCAAATTTATATAGATCTACCTCCCACTGTGCTTTTCTGAAGATCTCCCTTTGTCTTGCCCAAGCTTCGAACTCCCTTTTCGCCAACAACCAAGCCTCTTTCAGGCCTTCGGATGGGGTTTTTAAGAATTGGGCGTAAGCTTCTCTCAAAGCCTCGCTACGAGATTTGAAGTGTTCTTGTGTTTTGCGTTTCATTGTTTGAGTATAGGCCATAATTTTCCCTCTCATCACAGCTTTGCTAGTTTCCCAATACAAACGGGCGTTTGTTTTGTGTTCTATATTATCCAATGAGAATTCGGTCCACCACTCCCTTAAGAGGCTGTCGAAGTTTTCATCATGACACAAGAAGGTCGGGAATCGCCATAAGAAGTCAGTGCCGTGCGGGTAGAGATTCCTCAAGGTCAGGGACACCGGGCTATGATCTGATATAACTAAGTTTTCAATGGTTACCTCTTCCACTCTGCCCAGTACAGCGTCCCCGACCAAGAGCATGTCCAGCCTAGACCACGAATCGTGTGGGTGAGAATAGTGCGTAAATTCCCTCTCGTGGATGAAAAGTCCTCCAGGCATCGTGGAGACCTGTACTATCCATCAGGTGTTGTAATCCTCCTCCACTCCTTCTATCTAGCGTGTAATGTTCCGTGTCGGGCTTCGTTTGTTGTCTTTTTTGTCTGTCTTCTCCCGATGATAACACTGTGTTGAAATCACCTGCTACCAATTTACTAGGTTCCCATCTGTCAGTAACATGTGTTCTATTTGTAGAAAGAACTTTGCTCTATCTGTGTCAGCGTTGGGTGCATAAACATTGTACAGACTCAGTCTACCTAGTTGACATTCAATGATCACATGTATTAATCTTCCTGCTTCATCTCTGCTTTCAGATATCAGTTTGTGGGAGAAAGCCTTGTTGACCAACACCAAAACCCCTGCTTTCTTTTCCACCGCTCCCGAGCCCCAAATTGTCCCACCCATAACTTTTGCATTCTGAAGAAATCAGACGCTAGAAGACGGGTTTCCTGCAAGAAAGCAATGTCCACATTCAGTTTCTTTAAATGTCTTAGGACCATAGAGCGTTTCTCCGGAGAGCGCAAACCTTTAACATTCCATGTTATAATGTTCACCATTATGAATGAGGAAAAAGTGAATTAATGTCGTGTGATGGATCCATAAATATTGGACAAGGGAGTACTTTAGATCGTATGGAATAGTGCGGCAAAAACAAATTAATAACAAACCCCCACATAATCAGAACTCTCATAACTCCCTTCGAGGCAGGAAACTTCCTCAATATTAACAGTTCCCCCTCCCTCTCATTTCTCTCCTCACCCTCCCTTTCCCCCAAAACCAACAACTCAAGTTATAGACTCCCAAATTCTGGTAAGGACGCATCTTAGCCGTAATCTCCCACCCGACGGTGAAAATTCGTTTGAAGTTACTGCCGGCTTACTAGTGAAAGTGTGGGAGAGCGCATAAATTTGAGACAAAAAAAAAAAAAATATTTGACCTTTGTATAAATACCATATATTGTATCATCACCGTGATGACTGTCTACTGTCTTCAAGATAAAAATCAGGTATGTGGAATAAATATCAAGAGTACACCTTCGTAGGGTAACGAATAAAGCTTGTCAGGAGAGTTCGTTGTCAGTCGTTCAGGTGCCTTCCGGCTGCTCCTCCCCTTCCTCTTGGGTCTCCGACTGGTGTCGTCTTTGGTGTCGCTGTTCTTCAGACATTTCCCCAATCTCTCTTGCGAATTGTATGGCCGACGACCTTTCGTCGAGGTGTGGGGTGACTCTGCCGTTTTTAGTGTGCGATTCTTCTGGAATACGCTCTCTATATGTGGGCGTATGCTTTCCATTACCCTCTTTCCTCCCGGCTTGTGGGTCTCGTTCACCCTTTCCAGGCTTATTTTGCGTCAGCTGTCGCAACGCCTCTTGTGGATTCTGGAATGTTCTGAGGCGGCCATCCGGTCCCCTATATTTAAGGGTCGCAGGAAATGACAATTGAAATCGGATGTTTCGTTTGTACAAAATGCTGCATGCTGGGCTAAAAGCTTTCCTCCTCTTCGACACCTCTACGGAATAGTCTCCATATAGTCTAACCACATGGTTGTGTACCACTAGGGGGCGGCGTAGACTCTTGAACGTCTGCAGCAGCTGTTCTTTATCTCTGTAATCTAGATATCTGACCACCACTTGGCGGGGCGAGGCTTTGTTGGTATTGTTTTTGTTGTTATCCCGGGCATTGGTTTGTGGGGATCTTAATCCCTCCCGTGTGCGAGCGACGTTCTCTGGGGGTGCTCCAACTCTATGAGCCCTTTCAGCTCTATATTTGTGTGGGAACCCCAGGGCATGGGGTAGGTCTTTTTCACATATATCGATCAGCTCATTTTGCAAAATTGTTTCAGGGAGACCTATTATCCGTATGTTGTTACGTCTCGACCTGTTTTCTAGGTCTTCTAGTTTGTCTTTATTATACACAGAAGCTGTCATGAGGTCTGCCACTTGTACGGTGTTCATTTTAGGACATGGTCATTTATCGAAGTCAAAGTCAAAAAAAGCTGTTCCTGATGCCTGATTTTGACTTTGACTTTGACAAATGACTTTCATAAATGACTTTGATTTTGATAAATGACTTTGACTTTGATAAATGACTTTGACTATGATAAATGACTTTGACTATGATAAATGACTTTGACTTTGATAAATGACTTTGACTATGATAAATGACTTTGACTATGATAAATGACTTTGACTTTGATAAATGACTTTGACTATGATAAATGACTTTGACTACGATAAATGACTTTGACTATGACTTTGATAAATGACTATGACTTTGATAAATGACTATGACTTTGCTAAATGACTTTGACTTTGATGAATGACTATGACTTTGATAAATGACTTTGACTTTGATAAATGACCTTGATAAATTACTTTGATAAATGACTTTGACTTTGATAAATGACTTTGACTATGACTTTGATAAATGACTATCACTTTGATAAATGACTTTAACAGATTAGCATAATTTATTTTAAAAATTCTACAGTGGGTCCACTATGGATTTGAACCGTGAATGCTGGCTTCCAAAGGCAAAATGCTTCTCCACTAGACCACCAAACTAGCTGTTATGAGGTGGAGCTTTTGTTCTGCTAAGAAAATGAACATGCAGGCAGTCTGTTTGCAAAACTGTTCTGACCCTGATGGTTGACAAATCTCATTGTCATTTGTCGTGGTCAGAATCAGAATCAGACTCACGCACACTTCAAAGTGTCACAGGGGCTTGCCAGTATGAAGAAGGTTCACATCCCCAAGCAGTAGCAGGAGTTTATTTATTTATTTTGTTAAGGTATTATTGTTTTTATTATTATAATCATTATTATTATTATTATTATTACACTTTCCAACCAAAATAATGTACAATTAAAAAGCTTTGACTTTGTGCTTCATTCTCATACCTGAGTATGATAAATCACTTTCACAGATGACACTTCACTTCTCACACATAAAAATGAAAATAGTTTTCCATATACAAAAGCTTTACCCCCTTTTTTCAGTGTGGCCGGACACAATGGACCTTGCTTTATTTAAAACCCACATTTCAACAATTTTTATACATTGTTTTGTTTTCAAATAACAACAACTTAATGATAAGCAAATTTCATGTCCTGAACTGCGCATTTTAACCCCAAAGTCTCCAACACAAAGCCTTTGCCCACCCACCACTAAACTATAGGCATTTAATAGAGGCACAGACATCTTTTCATTGCTTATATGCCTTTCAATGCAGACATGATTACGCTCATTTAAACTGTGTGACCTTAATGTATGATTTTCATAGCTCACAATGATATCTGACTGACACACATAAAGATCAGCAGATTTTTGCACGTTTGGTGTCTTTAGCAAACAAAATCACTGATGGTCTCATCTGATTGAGTGGCCTAATGGTTAAGGCTCCAGTCTCTGGAGTGTTACAGCTCTTTTGCACCCTGGTTCAAATCCCCCAGTAGGATTATTTTTCTTTTTATTTTTTTTTTCCTTGTAAATTATGGTGTTTAATACACAATTTACAGTAATGTTTAATTTGTGATTTCTTACATTATGGTAATCATCATAACATACTAATAATTGGTTTCAGCCATGTTGTCCATTTATAGGCTAAATGAATGGAAGGCAGTCATTTACTACTTATCTATTTCCAAGTGTCTGTACATTTCAACAATTTATTATCAAAGGTTCTAAACCAATTATTTATTATTTATTTGACACAAAATGTTGTTTGCCATCTACCCAAAACTCGCTGCATTTTAATGAGCAGTACCATAATGTAAGAAATCACAAATTAAACATTCCTGTAAATTGTGTATTAAACACCATAATTTACAAGAAAAAAAAAAAAAATAAATAATCCTACTGGGGGGTTTTGAACCAGGGTGCAAAAGAGCTGTAACACTCCACAGACTGGAGCCTTAACCATTAGGCCACTCAATCAGATGAGACCATCAGTGATTTTGTTTGCTAAAGACACCAAACATGCAAAAATCTGCTGATCTTTATGTGTGTCAGTCAAATATCATTGCGAGCTATGAAAATCATACATTAAGGTCACACAGTTTAAATGAGCGTAATCATGTCTGCATTGAAAGGCATATAAGCAATGAAAAGATGTCTGTGCCTCTATTAAATGCCTATAGTTTAGTGGTGGGTGGGCAAAGGCTTTGTGTTGGAGACTTTGGGGTTAAAATGCGCAGTTCAGGACATGTAATTTGCTTATCATTAAGTTGTTGTTATTTGAAAACAAAACAATGTATAAAAATTGTTGAAATGTGGGTTTTAAATAAAGCAAGGTCCATTGTGTCCGGCCACACTGAAAAAAGGGGTTAAAGCGTTTGTATATGGAAAACTATTTTCATTTTTATGTGTGAGAAGTGAAGTGTCATCTGTGAAAGTGATTTATCATACTCAGGAATGAGAATGAAACACAAAGTCAAAGCTTTTTAATTGTACATTATTTTGGTTGGAAAGTGTAATAATAATAATAATAATAATGATTATAATAATAAAAACAATAATACCTTAACAAAATAAATAAATAAACTGCTACTGCTTGGGGATTTGAACCTACTTCATACTGGCAAGCCTCCATGACACTTTGAAGTGTGCGTGAGTCTGATTCTGATTCTGACCACGACAAATGACAATGAGATTTGTCAACCATCAGGGTCAGAACAGTTTTGCAAACAGACTGCCTGCATGTTCATTTTCTTAACAGAACAAAACCTCCACCTCCTAACAGTTAGTTTGGTGGTCTAGTGGAGAAGCATTTTGCCTTTGGAAGCCAGCGTTCATGGTTCAAATCCATGCTGAACCTGCTGTAGAATACTTTTTGTATAATAAATTATGCTAGTTAATAGATATAAGATATAGTAATAAATTAAAATGTTTGCAGTTCTGCATTTTTGTTGTTGAAATCGAGGTAGTGGATTATTATGTATTTATTACTAATATTAATTATTATTATTATATTTTCTTAAACAATTTCCTAAACAATGATACAAATGTACAGTCACTGGTAAATATATTACTATTATATGCTGTTAAACAATTTTTTAAACAATTATAGAAATTTACAGAAACTGGTAAATACAGTATATATAATATATATATACTAAATTAGTGTTTCAAAAAAAAATTTTTTTAACATCAGTTTTGTTTAAGAGGATAATAATTATATTAATAACTATAATACCTTCAGAAAAACAAGCTAGGAAACATTGGCACTAGTTGGGGATTTGTACTTTCATTATACTGCTAACCTCCATGAGAAATAAATGTGATGTGTGACTTGTCATGGTTGAGTGTGACCATGACAAGTCAGAAGCTCTCAGACATCAGGGTCATCAGATTTCTGCACACAGACTGTGTGCATGTTATCTATGTTAGTATACCAAAAGGGAACTTTTACAGTAGCTTTCTGGATGGTCTAGTGGATAAGCTATTTGCCTTTGGAAGCCAGCATTCACGGTTCAAATCCATAGTGGACCCACTGTAGAATTTTTAAAATAAATTATGCTAATCTGTTAAAGTCATTTATCAAAGTGATAGTCATTTATCAAAGTCATAGTCAAAGTCATTTATCAAAGTCAAAGTCATTTATCAAGGTCATTTATCAAAGTCAAAGTCATAGTCATTTATCAAACTCAAAGTCAAAGTCATTTAGCAAAGTCATAGTCATTTATCAAAGTCATAGTCATTTATCAAAGTCATAGTCAAAGTCATTTATCATAGTCAAAGTCATTTATCAAAGTCAAAGTCATTTATCATAGTCAAAGTCATTTATCAAAGTCAAAGTCATTTATCATAGTCAAAGTCATTTATCATAGTCAAAGTCATTTATCAAAGTCAAAGTCATTTATCAAAGTCAAAGTCATTTATCAAAATCAAAGTCATTTGTCAAAGTCAAAGTCAAAATCAGGCATCAGGAACAGCTTTTTTTTACTTTGACTTCGATAAATAACCATGTCCTAAAATGAACACCGTACACTTGTGCCTCTAACTGCATCACTCTGTCTTCAGAGTCAGATAGTCTCTGTTCAAGCATATCGAGTCTATTTGTATGTTCTGCAGTTTTAGCTTGTAGCCCTAGCAGAGCTTCCTGTATGGCCTCCTTGATTGTGCCCTTCAGCTCCTCAGCCAAGTATGCTGATGCTTCTCTGGCTAGTAGTTTGTAATCAACATGGGGGATTGTGTGCTGCATTATGCCATCTCCTGTGTCTTGTTCGGTGCATTGCGTTTCTTGGCCCCTTTGTTTGCTCCTGATCTCTGCCTCTCTAGCTTGTGGCAGGATTTCACCTTCTCCCCTCTTGTCCTCCTGTCTCGTGGTGTGCTGTGTGCCGTGCTGCATCGTCCTGCTCTTCCGCCCGCCGCCGTCTTTTCTGCCCCCTTCACCTGTTTATCTGAAGAGCGCGGCTGGTCTCCTGCGCCTCCCGAGCTCCGGAGCCACTTCTCCATCTTCCCAGTCGGTGCCGGTGTCACCGCAGACTTCCGTGCACTCATCCTCGGTGCTTCTGAGTGCGCCTGATGCTATGCGGGTGGATATATTCACCGCGGGTGCGGGGAGCTCGCCTTCAGCCCTGCGTCCTCATCCAGGCAGGAACCGGAAGTAAAAGTCAGTTTTAATTACTTTCAATGGCTTCTACTCTTACCAGCCCTTTGGACTGTCAAAAGTCAATGCAGCCATGGTCTCCCATTGAAATCGCCATAGGCTCTCCCACTGAGATTCCCATTGGGTAACCCATAGAGACTTCCATTGAGTCTCTAATGAGGTTTCCCATCCAGCCCTTGACCGAGGCTCCTGCTGTTTAGCTTTAACAGTCTGTCAAGGGCATGCACAATGGGTTTACAATGGCTGCTGACATGCTGGTTTCCCATTTGTGGGTCTTTTGAAGAGGCATACATTAGTAAAAGTCAGTTTTAATTACTTTCAATGGCTTCTACTCTTACCAGCCCTTTCGCGTGTCAAAAGTCAATGCAGCCATGGTCTCCCATTGAAATTGCCATAGGCTCTCCCACTGAGATTCCCATTGGGTAACCCATAGAGACTTCCATTGAGTCTCTCATGAGGTCTCCCATCCAGCCCTTGACCGAGGCTCCTGCTGCTTAGCTTTAACAGTCTGTCAAGGGCATGCACAATGGGTTTACAATGGCTGCTGACATGCTGGCTTCCCATTTGTGGGTCTTTTGAAGAGGCATACATTAGTAAAAGTCAGTTTTAATTACTTTCAATGGCTTCTACTCTTACCAGCCCTTTGGCCTGTCAAAAGTCAATGCAGCCATGGTCTTCCATTGAAATTGCCGTAGGCTCTCCCACTGAGATTCCCATTGGGTAACCCATAGAGACTTCCATTGAGTTTCTCATGAGGTCTCCCATCCAGCCCTTGACCGAGGCTCCTGCTGCTTAGCTTTAACAGTCTGTCAAGGGCATGGACAATGGGTTTACAATGGCTGCTGACATGCTGGCTTCCCATCTGTGGGACTTTTCTATAGGCATACATTAGTAAAAGTTAGTTTTAATTACAGTCAATGGCGTCTACTCTTACCAGCCCTTTAGCCTGTCAAAAGTCAATGCACCCATTTACTCCCATTGAGATTCCCATTGAGTCACCCATAGAGACTTCCATTGGGTCTCTCATGAGGTCTCCCATCCAGCCCGTGACCAAGGCTCTCACTGCTTAGCTTCAAGAGTCTGTCAAGGGCATGCACTATGGGTTTACAATGGCTGCTGACATGCTGGCTTCCCATCTGTGGGACTTTTCTATAGGCATACATTAGTAAAAGTTAGTTTTAATTACAGTCAATGGCGTCTACTCTTACCAGCCCTTTAGCCTCTCAAAAGTCAATGCAGCCACGGACTCCCATTGAGATTCCCATTGGGTCACCCATAGAGACTTCTATGGGGTCTCTCATGAGGTCTTCCATCCTGCCCCTGACCAAGGCTCTCACTGCTTAGCTTCAAGAGTCTGTCAAGGGTATGCACAATGGGTTTACAATGGCTGCTGACATGCTGGCTTCCCATCTGTGGGACTTTTCTATGGGCATACATTAGTAAAAGTTAGTTTTAATTACAGTCAATGGCGTCTACTCTTACCAGCCCTTTGGCCTGTCAAAAGTCAATGCAGCCACAGACTCTGGTTGAGATTCCCATTGGGTCACCCTTACAGACTTCTATGGGGTCTCTCATGAGGTCTCCCATCCAGCCCGTGACCAAGGCTCTCACTGCTTAGCTTCAAGAGTCTGTCAAGGGCATGCACAATGGGTTTACAATGGCTGCTGACATGCTGGCTTCCCATCTGTGGGACTTTTCTATAGGCATACATTAGTAAAAGTCAGTTTTAATTACAGTCAATGGCTTCTATTCTTACCAGCCCTTTGGCCTGTCAAAAGTCAGTGCAGCCAGTACTCATTGAGATTCCCATTGGGTCACCCATAGAGACTTCTATGGGTCTCTCATGAGGTCTCCCATCCAGCCCGTGACCAAGGCTCTCACTGCTTAGCTTCAAGAGTCTGTCAAGGGCATGCACAATGGGTTTACAATGGCTGCTGACATGCTGGCTTCCCATCTGTGGGACTTTTCTATAGGCATACATTAGTAAAAGTTAGTTTTAATTACAGTCAATGGCTTCTACTCTTACCAGCCCTTTGGCCTGTCAAAAGTCATGCAGCCACAGGACTCCCATTGAGATTCCCATTGGGTCACACATAGAGACTTCTATGGGGTCTCTCATGAGGTCTCCATCCAGCCCCTGACCAAGGCTCTCACTGCTTAGCTTCAAGAGTCTGTCAAGGGCATGCACAATGGGTTTACAATGGCTGCTGACATGCTGGCTTCCCATCTGTGGGACTTTTCTATAGGCATACATTAGTAAAAGTTAGTTTTAATTACAGTCAATGGCGTCTACTCTTACCAGCCCTTTAGCCTGTCAAAAGTCAATGCAGCCACGGACTCCATTGAGTTCCCATTGGGTCACCCATAGAGACTTCTATGGGTCTCTCATGAGGTCTCCCATCCAGCCCTGACCAAGGCTCTCACTGCTTAGCTTCAAGAGTCTGTCAAGGGCATGCACAATGGGTTTACAATGGCTGCTGACATGCTGGCTTCCCATCTGTGGGACTTTTCTATAGGCATACATTAACATTAGTAAAAGTCAGTTTTAATTACAGTCAATGGCTTCTACTCTTACCAGCCCTTTGGCCTGTCAAAAGTCAATGCAGCCACAGACTCGATTGAGATTCCCATTGGGTCACCCTTAGAGACTTCTATGGGGTCTCTCATGAGGTCTCCCATCCAGCCCGTGACCAAGGCTCTCACTGCTTAGCTTCAAGAGTCTGTCAAGGGCATGCACAATGGGTTTACAATGGCTGCTGACATGCTGGCTTCCCATCTGTGGGACTTTTCTATAGGCATACATTAGTAAAAGTTAGTTTTAATTACAGTCAATGGCGTTCTATCTTACCAGCCCTTTAGCCTGTCAAAAGTCAATGCAGCCACAGACTCCATTGAGATTCCATTGGGTCACCATAGAGACTTCTATGGGGTCTCTCATGAGGTCTCCCATCCAGCCCTGACCAAGGCTCTCACTGCTTAGCTTCAAGAGTCTGTCAAGGGCATGCACAATGGGTTTACAATGGCTGCTGACATGCTGGCTTCCCATCTGTGGGACTTTTCTATAGGCATACATTAGTAAAAGTTAGTTTTAATTACAGTCAATGGCTGTCTACTTTTACCAGCCCTTTAGCCTGTCAAAAAGTCAATGCAGCCAACTCCATGAATTCCCATTGGGTCACCCATAGAGACTTCTATTGGGGTCTCTCATGAGGTCTCCCATCCAGCCCTGACCAAGGCTCTCACTGCTTAGCTTCAAGAGTCTGTCAAGGGCATGCGCAATGGGTTTACAATGGCTGCTGACATGCTGGCTTCCCATCTGTGGGACTTTTCTATAGGCATACATTAGTAAAAGTCTAGTTTTAATTACAGTCAATGGCGTCTACTCTTACCAGCCCTTTAGCCTGTCAAAAGTCAATGCAGCCAGGACTCCCATTGAGATTCCCATTGGGTCACCCATAGAGACTTCTATGGGGTCTCTCATGAGGTCTCCCATCCAGCCCCTGACCAAGGCTCTCACTGCTTAGCTTCAAGAGTCTGTCAAGGGCATGCACAATGGGTTTACAATGGCTGCTGACATGCTGGCTTCCCATCTGTGGGACTTTTCTATAGGCATACATTAGTAAAAGTTAGTTTTAATTACAGTCAATGGCGTCTACTCTTACCAGCCCTTTAGCTGTCAAAAGTCAATGCAGCCACGGATCCCATTGAGATTCCCATTGGTCACCCATAGAGACTTCTATGGGGTCTCTCATGAGGTCTCCCATCCAGCCCTGACCAAGGCTCTCACTGCTTAGCTTCAAGAGTCTGTAAGGGCATGCACAATGGGTTTACAATGGCTGCTGACATGCTGGCTTCCCATCTGTGGGACTTTTCTATAGGCATACATTAGTAAAAGTCAGTTTTAATTACAGTCAATGGCTTCTACTCTTACCAGCCCTTTGGCCTGTCAAAAGTCAATGCAGCCACAGATCCCATTGAGTCACCCATAGAGACTTCTATGGGTTTTCATGAGGTCTCCCATCCAGCCCGACCAAGGCTCTCACTGCTTAGCTTCAAGAGATGTCAAGGGCATGCACAATGGGTTTACAATGGCTGCTGACATGCTGGCTTCCATCTGTGGGACTTTTCTATAGGCATACATTAGTAAAAGTCAGTTTTAATTACAGTCAATGGCTTCTACTCTTCCAGCCCTTTAGATGTCAAAAGTCAATGAGCTGCGACCCATTGAGATTCCATTGGGTCACCATAGAGACTTCTATGGGGTCTCTCATAGGTCTCCATCCAGCCCCTGACCAAGGCTCTCACTGCTTAGCTTCAAGAGTCTGTCAAGGGCATGCACAATGGGTTTACAAGGCTGCTGACATGCTGGCTTCCCATCTGTGGGACTTTTCTATAGCATACATTAGTAAAAGTCAGTTTTAATTACAGTCAATGCTTCTACTCTTACCAGCCCTTTAGCCTGTCAAAAGTCAATGCAGCACAGACTCCTTTGAGATTCCCATTGGGTCACCCATAGAGACTTCTATGGGGTCTCTCATGAGGTCTCCCATCAGCCCTGACCAAGGCTCTCACTGCTTAGCTTCAAGAGCTGTCAAGGGCATGACAATGGTTTACAATGGCTGCTGACATGCTGGCTTCCATCTGTGGGACTTTTCTATAGGCATACATTAGTAAAAGTCAGTTTTAATTACAGTCAATGGCTTCTACTCTTACCAGCCCTTTAGCCTGTCAAAAGTCAATGCAGCCACGGACTCCATTGAGATTCCCATTGGGTCACCCATAGAGACTTCTATGGGTCTCTCATGAGGTCTCCCATCCAGCCCCTGACCAAGGCTCTCACTGCTTAGCTTCAAGAGTCTGTCAAGGGCATGCACAATGGGTTTACAATGGCTGCTGACATGCTGGCTTCCATCTGTGGGACTTTTCTATAGGCATACATTAGTAAAAGTAGTTTTAATTACAGTCAATGGCTTCTACTCTTACCAGCCCTTTAGCCTGTCAAAAGTCAATGCAGCCACGGACTCCCATTGAGATTCCCATTGGGTCCCCATAGAGACTTCTATGGGGTCTCTCATGAGGTCTCCCATCCAGCCCTGACCAAGGCTCTCACTGCTTAGCTTCAAGAGTCTGTCAAGGGCATGCACAATGGGTTTACAATGGCTGCTGACATGCTGGCTTCCCATCTGTGGGACTTTTCTATAGGCATACATTAGTAAAAGTTAGTTTTAATTACAGTCAATGGCTCTACTCTTACCAGCCCTTTAGCCTGTCAAAGTCAATGCACACGGATCCATTGAGATCCATTGGTCACCCATAGAGACTTCATTGGTCTCTCATGAGGTCTCCATCCAGCCCGTGACCAAGGCTCTCACTGCTTAGCTTCAAGAGTCTGTCAAGGGCATGCACAATGGGTTTACAATGGCTGCTGACATGCTGGCTTCCCATCTGTGGGACTTTTCTATAGGCATACATTAGTAAAAGTAGTTTTAATTACAGTCAATGGCTCTACTCTTACCAGCCTTTGCCTGTCAAAAGTCAATGCAGCCACGGACTCCCATTGAGTCACACCCATAGAGATTTCATTGGGTCTCTCATGAGGTCTCCCATCCAGCCGTGACCAAGGCTCTCACTGCTTAGCTTCAAGAGTCTGTCAAGGGCATGCACAATGGGTTTACAATGGCTGCTGACATGCTGGCTTCCATCTGTGGGACTTTTTATAGGCATACATTAGTAAAAGTAGTTTTAATTACAGTCAATGGCTTCTACTCTTACCAGCCCTTTAGCCTGTCAAAAGTCAATGCAGCCACGGACTCCCATTAGATCGGTCACCCATAGAGACTTCTATGGGGTCTCTCATGAGGTCTCCCATCCAGCCCTGACCAAGGCTCTCACTGCTTAGCTTCAAGAGTCTGTCAAGGGCATGCACAATGGGTTTACAATGGCTGCTGACATGCTGGCTTCCCATCTGTGGGACTTTTCTATAGGCATACATTAGTAAAAGTCAGTTTTAATTACAGTCAATGGCTTCTACTCTTACCAGCCCTTTGGCCTGTCAAAAGTCAATGCAGCCACAGACTCCCATTGAGATTCATGGTCACCCATAGAGACTTCTATGGGGTCTCTCATGAGGTCTCCCATCCAGCCCGTGACCAAGGCTCTCACTGCTTAGCTTCAATGGGTTTACAATGGCTGCTGACATGCTGGCTTCTCCATCTGTGGGACTTTTCTATAGGCATACATTAGTAAAAGTCAGTTTTAATTACAGTCAATGGCTTCTACTTCTTACCAGCCCTTTAGCATGTCAAAAGTCAATGCAGCCAGGACTCCCATTGAGATTCCCATTGGGTCACCCATAGAGACTTCTATGGGGTCTCTCATGAGGTCTCCCATCCAGCCCCTGACCAAGGCTCTCACTGCTTAGCTTCAAGAGTCTGTCAATGGCATGCACAATGGTTTACAATGGCTGCTGACATGCTGGCTTCCCATCTGTGGGACTTTTGTATAGGCATACATTAGTAAAAGTTAGTTTTAATTACAGTCAATGGCTTCTACTCTTACCAGCCCTTTAGCCTGTCAAAAGTCAATGCAGCCACGGACTCCCATTGAGATTCCCATTGGGTCACCCATAGAGACTTCTATGGGGTCTCTCATGAGGTCTCCCATCCAGCCCATGACCAAGGCTCTCACTGCTTAGCTTCAAGAGTCTGTCAATGGGCATGCACAATGGGTTTACAATGGCTGCTGACATGCTGGCTTCCCATCTGTGGGACTTTTCTATAGGCATACATTAGTAAAAGTCAGTTTTAATTACAGTCAATGGCTTCTACTCTTACCAGCCCTTTGGCCTGTCAAAAGTCAATGCAGCACGAATCCATTGAGATTCCCATTGGTCACCCATAGAGACTTCCATTGGGTCTCTCATGAGGTCTCCCATCCAGCCCGTGACCAAGGCTCTCACTGCTTAGCTTCAAGAGTCTGTCAAGGGCATGCACAATGGGTTTACAATGGCTGCTGACATGCTGGCTTCCATCTGTGGGACTTTTCTATAGGCATACATTAGTAAAATTAGTTTTAATTACAGTCAATGGCTTCTACTCTTACCAGCCCTTTAGCCTGTCAAAAGTCAATGCAGCCAGGACTCCCATTGAGTCACTCACCATAGAGACTTCTATGGGGTCTCTCATGAGGTCTCCCATCCAGCCCTGACCAAGGCTCTCACTGCTTAGCTTCAAGAGTCTGTCAAGGGCATGCACTATGGGTTTACAATGGCTGCTGACATGCTGGCTTCCCATCTGTGGGACTTTTCTATAGGCATACATTAGTAAAAGTTAGTTTTAATTACAGTCAATGGCTTCTACTCTTACCAGCCCTTTAGCCTGTCAAAAGTCAATGCAGCCACGGACTCCATGGATCCATTGGGTCACCCATAGAGACTTCTATGGGGTCTCTCATGAGGTCTCCCATCCAGCCCCTGACCAAGGCTCTCACTGCTTAGCTTCAAGAGTCTGTCAAGGGCATGCACAATGGGTTTACAATGGCTGCTGACATGCTGGCTTCCCATCTGTGGGACTTTTCTATAGGCATACATTAGTAAAAGTTAGTTTTAATTACAGTCAATGGCTTCTACTCTTACCAGCCCTTTAGCCTGTCAAAAGTCAATGCAGCCAGCCCTGGACTTCCCATTGGTCACCCATAGAGACTTCTATTGGGTCTCTCATGAGGTCTCCCATCCAGCCCTGACCAAGGCTCTCACTGCTTAGCTTCAAGAGTCTGTCAAGGGCATGCACAATGGGTTTACAATGGCTGCTGACATGCTGGCTTCCCATCTGTGGGACTTTTCTATAGGCATACATTAGTAAAAGTCAGTTTTAATTACAGTCAATGGCTTCTACTCTTACCAGCCCTTTAGCCTGTCAAAAGTCAATGCAGCCACGACTCCCATTGAGATTCCATTGGGTCACCCATAGAGACTTCTATGGGGTCTCTCATGAGGTCTCCCATCCAGCCCTGACCAAGGCTCTCACTGCTTAGCTTCAAGAGTCTGTCAAGGGCATGCACAATGGGTTTACAATGGCTGCTGACATGCTGGCTTCCCATCTGTGGGACTTTTCGTATAGGCATACATTAGTAAAAGTCAGTTTTAATTACAGTCAATGGCTTCTACTCTTACCAGCCCTTTGGCCTGTCAAAAGTCAATGCAGCCACGGACTCCCATTGAGATCCATGGTCACCATAGAGACTTCTATGGGTCTCTCATGAGGTCTCCCATCCAGCCCTGACCAAGGCTCTCACTGCTTAGCTTCAAGAGTCTGTCAAGGGCATGCACAATGGGTTTACAATGGCTGCTGACATGCTGGCTTCCCATCTGTGGGACTTTTCTATAGGCATACATTAGTAAAAGTTAGTTTTAATTACAGTCAATGGCTTCTACTCTTACCAGCCCTTTGGCCTGTCAAAAGTCAATGCAGCCACGGACTCCCATTGAGCAGGTCACCCATAGAGACTTCTATGG
This sequence comes from Allobates femoralis, assembly GCA_033576535.1. Classification (NCBI taxonomy): domain Eukaryota; kingdom Metazoa; phylum Chordata; class Amphibia; order Anura; family Aromobatidae; genus Allobates; species Allobates femoralis. Next base: position 287,631,605 of record JARQOC010000002.1, on the reverse strand, counting down.
GGTCTCTCATGAGGTCTCCCATCCAGCCCTGACCAAGGCTCTCACTGCTTAGCTTCAAGAGTCTGTCAAGGGCATGCACAATGGGTTTACAATGGCTGCTGACATGCTGGCTTCCATCTGTGGGACTTTTCTATAGGCATACATTAGTAAAAGTAGTTTTAATTACAGTCAATGGCGTCTACTCTTACCAGCCCTTTAGCCTGTCAAAAGTCAATGCAGCCACGGACTCCCATTGAGATTCCATTGGGTCACCCATAGAGACTTCTATGGGGTCTCTCATGAGGTCTCCCATCCAGCCCCTGACCAAGGCTCTCACTGCTTAGCTTCAAGAGTCTGTCAAGGGCATGCACAATGGGTTTACAATGGCTGCTGACATGCTGGCTTCCCATCTGTGGGACTTTTCTATAGGCATACATTAGTAAAAGTCAGTTTTAATTACAGTCAATGGCTTCTACTCTTACCAGCCCTTTAGCCTGTCAAAAGTCAATGCAGCCACGGACTCCCATTGAGATTCCATTGGGTCACCATAGAGACTTCTATGGGTCTCTCATGAGGTCTCCCATCCAGCCCCTGACCAAGGCTCTCACTGCTTAGCTTCAAGAGTCTGTCAAGGGCATGCACAATGGGTTTACAATGGCTGCTGACATGCTGGCTTCCCATCTGTGGGACTTTTTATAGGCATACATTAGTAAAAGTCAGTTTTAATTACAGTCAATGGCTTCTACTCTTACCAGCCCTTTAGCCTGTCAAAAGTCAATGCAGCCACGGACTCCCATTGAGATTCCCATTGGGTCACCCATAGAGACTTCTATGGGGTCTCTCATGAGGTCTCCCATCCAGCCCCTGACCAAGGCTCTCACTGCTTAGCTTCAAGAGTCTGTCAAGGGCATGCACAATGGGTTTACAATGGCTGCTGACATGCTGGCTTCCCATCTGTGGGACTTTTCTATAGGCATACATTAGTAAAAGTTAGTTTTAATTACAGTCAATGGCTTCTACTCTTACCAGCCCTTTAGCCTGTCAAAAGTCAATGCAGCCACGGACTCCCATTGAGATTCCCATTGGGTCACCCATAGAGACTTCTATGGGGTCTCTCATAGGTCTCCCATCCAGCCCCTGACCAAGGCTCTCACTGCTTAGCTTCAAGAGTCTGTCAAGGGCATGCACAATGGGTTTACAATGGCTGCTGACATGCTGGCTTCCCATCTGTGGGACTTTTCTATAGGCATACATTAGTAAAAGTTAGTTTTAATTACAGTCAATGGCTGTCTACTCTTACCAGCCCTTTAGCCTGTCAAAAGTCAATGCAGCCACGGACTCCCATTGAGATTCCCATTGGGTCACCCATAGAGACTTCTATGGGGTCTCTCATGAGGTCCCCATCCAGCCCCTGACCAAGGCTCTCACTGCTTAGCTTCAAGAGTCTGTCAAGGCATGCGCAATGGGTTTACAATGGCTGCTGACATGCTGGCTTCCCATCTGTGGGACTTTTCTATAGGCATACATTAGTAAAAGTTAGTTTTAATTACAGTCAATGGCGTTCTACTCTTACCAGCCCTTTAGCCTGTCAAAAGTCAATGCAGCCACGGACTCCCATGAGATTCCAATTGGGTCACCATAGAGACTTCTATGGGTCTCTCATGAGGTCTCCCATCCAGCCCCTGACCAAGGCTCTCACTGCTTAGCTTCAAGAGTCTGTCAAGGGCATGCACAATGGGTTTACAATGGCTGCTGACATGCTGGCTTCCCATCTGTGGGACTTTTGTATAGGCATACATTAGTAAAAGTCATTTTAATTACAGTCAATGGCTTCTACTCTTACCAGCCCTTTGAGCCTGTCAAAAGTCAATGCAGCCACAGACTCCCATTGAGATTCCCATTGGGTCACCCATAGAGACTTGTATGGGGTCTCTCATGAGGTCTCCCATCCAGCCCGTGACCAAGGCTCTCACTGCTTAGCTTCAAGAGACTGTCAAGGGCATGCACAATGGGTTTACATAGGCTGCTGACATGCTGGCTTCCCATCTGTGGGACTTTTGTATAGGCATACATTAGTAAAAGTTAGTTTTAATTACAGTAATGGCGTCTACTCTTACCAACCCTTTAGCCTGTCAAAAGTCAATGCAGCCACGGACTCCATTGAGATTCCCATTGGGTCACCCATAGAGACTTCTATGGGGTCTCTCATGAGGTCTCCCATCCAGCCCGTGACCAAGGCTCTCACTGCTTAGCTTCAAGAGTCTGTCAAGGGCATGCACAATGGGTTTACAATGGCTGCTGACATGCTGGCTTCCCATCTGTGGGACTTTCTATAGGCATACATTAGTAAAAGTTATTTTAATTACAGTCAATGGCGTCTACTCTTACCAGCCCTTTAGCCTGTCAAAAGTCAATCAGCCAGACTCCATGAGATTTTTTTTTTTTTTTTTTTTTTTTTTTTTTTTTTTTTTTTTTTTTTTTTTTTTTTTTTTTTTTTTTTTTTTTTTTTTTTTTTTTTTTTTTTTTTTTTTTTTTTTTTTTTTTTTTTTTTTTTTTTTTTTTTTTTTTTTTTTTTTTTTTTTTTTTTTTTTTTTTTTTTTTTTTTTTTTTTTTTTTTTTTTTTTTTTTTTTTTTTTTTTTTTTTTTTTTTTTTTTTTTTTTTTTTTTTTTTTTTTTTTTTTTTTTTTTTTTTTTTTTTTTTTTTTTTTTTTTTTTTTTTTTGAGTCACCCATAGAGACTTCCATTGGGTCTCTCATGAGGTCTCCCATCCAGCCCGTGACCAAGGCTCTCACTGCTTAGCTTCAAGAGTCTGTCAAGGGCATGCACAATGGGTTTACAATGGCTGCTGATATGCTGGCTTCTCATCTGTGGGACTTTTCTATAGGCATACATTAGTAAAAGTTAGTTTTAATTACAGTCAATGGCGTCTACTCTTACCAGCCCTTTAGCCTGTCAAAAGTCAATGCAGCCACGGACTCCCATTGAGATTCCCATTGGGTCACCCATAGAGACTTCTATGGGGCTCTCTCATCCAGCCCCTGACCAAGGCTCTCACTGCTTAGCTTCAAGAGTCTGTCAAGGGCATGCACAGTGGGTTTACAATGGCTGCTGATATGCTGGCTTCCCATCTGTGGGACTTTTGTATAGGCATACATTAGTAAAAGTCAGTTTTAATTACAGTCAATGGCTTCTACTCTTACCAGCCCTTTAGCCTGTCAAAAGTCATTGCAGCCACGGATTCCCATTGAGATTCCCATTGGGTCACCCATAGAGACTTCTATGGGGTCTCTCATGAGGTCTCCCATCCAGCCCCTGACGAAGGCTCTCACTGCTTAGCTTCAAGAGTCTGTCATCGGCATGCACAATGGGTTTACAATGGCTGCTGACATGCTGGCTTCCCATCTGTGGGACTTTTCTATGGGCATACATTAGTAAAAGTTAGTTTTAATTACAGTCAATGGCGTCTACTCTTACCAGCCATTTAGCCTGTCAAAAGTCAATGCAGCCACGGACTCCCATTGGGTCACCCATAGAGACTTCCGTTGGGTCTCTCATGAGGTCTCCCATCCAGCCCCTGACCAAGGCTCTCACTGCTTAGCTTCAAGAGTCTGTCAAGGGCATGCACAATGGGTTTACAATGGCTGCTGACATGCTGGCTTCCCATCTGTGGGACCTTTCTATAGGCATACATTAGTAAAAGTTATTTTTAATTACAGTCAATGGCGTCTACTCTTACCAGCCCTTTAGCCTGTCAAAAGTCAATGCAGCCACGGATCCCATTGAGATTCCCATTGGGTCACCCATAGAGACTTCTATGGGGTCTCTCATGAGGTCTCCCATCCAGCCCCTGACCAAGGCTCTCACTGTTTAGCTTCAAGAGTCTGTCAAGGGTATGCACAATGGGTTTACAATGGCTGCTGACATGCTGGCTTCCCATCTGTGGGACTTTTGTATATGCATACATTAGTAAAAGTCAGTTTTAATTACCGTCAATGGCTTCTACTCTTACCAGCCCTTTAGCCTGTCAAAAGTCATAGCAGCCACGGACTCCCATGGGTCACCTATTGAGACTTCTATAGGGTCTCTCATGAGGTCTCCCATCCAGCCCGTGACCAAGGCTCTCACTGCTTAGCTTCAAGAGTCTGTCAAGGGCATGCACAATGGGTTTACAATGGCTGCTGACATGCTGGCTTCCCATCTGTGGGACCTTTCTATAGGCATACATTAGTAAAAGTTAGTTTTAATTACAGTCAATGGCTTCTACTCTTACCAGCCCTTTGGCCTGTCAAAAGTCAATGCAGCCATGTACTCCCATTGAGATCCCATTGAGTCACCATAGAGACTTCCATTGGGTCTCTCATGAGGTCTCCCATCCAGCCCGTGACCAAGGCTCTCACTGCTTAGCTTCAAGAGTCTGTCAAGGGCATGCACAATGGGTTTACAATGGCTGCTGACAAGCTGGCTTCTCATCTGTGGGACTTTTCTATAGGCATACATTAGTAAAAGTTAGTTTTAATTACAGTCAATGGCGTCTACTCTTACCAGCCCTTTAGCCTGTCAAAAGTCAATGCAGCCACGGACTCCCATTGAGTCACCCATAGAGACTTCCTTGGGTCTCTCATGAGGTCTCCCATCCAGCCCCTGACCAAGGCTCTCACTGCTTAGCTTCAAAGAGTCTGTCAAGGGCATGCACAATGGGTTTACAATGGCTGCTGACATGCTGGCTTCCCATGGTGGGACCTTTTCTATAGGCATACATTAGTAAAAATTTGTTTTTTTAAATTTTTTCCCAAAGGCTTTTACTCTTTCCCGCCCTTTTTCCTGTCAAAAGTCAAAAGCCCCGGGGCCCGGGGCTCCCATTTAATCACCCAAAGGGCTTCCATTTGGGGGCCCCATAGGGCCCCATCCCCGCCCTGACCAAAAGGGTCTTTATCTTAGCTTAAAAGCTTTAAGGGGAGCACAAAGGGTTTTTCAATGGCTGCTTTACCCTGCGGCTTCCCATCTGTGGGGCTTTTTTTTTAGGGATAATTAGAAAAAAAAGTTTTAAAATTTCAGTCAATGGGTTTTAAACCCTTTCCCCCCCCCCTTTGGCCGTCAAAATCAAAGAGCCACGGACCCCCTTGAATTCCATTGGGGCAACCCCCTAAAACTTTTTTTGGGGTCTCTATGAGGTCTCCCCCCCCGGGCCCCGACCAAGGCCTCCCTTACTTCAAAGTCTTTCAAGGGAAGCAAAAAAAGGGGGTTTCAATGGCTGCTGACATGGGCTTCCCCTTGTGGGGCTTTTTAAGGCATACTTTTTTTTAAAAAATAGTTTTTTAATTTTTTCAAAGGCTTCCCACCCCTTTCCCCCCTTTCCCGTCAAAATCAAAAAAAAGCCCCGGACCCCATTGAAATTCCCATTGGGTCACCCCCCTAAACTTCTAAAGGGGTCTCTCATTTAGGGGCTCCCCTCCAGCCCCTTTTTCCCAAAGGGTTTTATGTTGCTTTAAAATCCCCTTTAAAAGGGAAAAAACCCAAAGGTTTTTTTAAGGCTGCTGAATGCTGGGTTTCCCTCTGTGGGACCTTTTTTTTAGGGGTTTCATTTTAAAATTATTTTAAATTTCAGGGCAATTTGGCCTTTCTACTCTTAAACCGCCCTTTGGGGCCCTTTTTAAAATCAATGCCCAAGGACTCCCATTGAGATTCCCCTTTTGGGGGGCCCCATAGAATTTTTTATTGGGGGGGCTCAAAAAGGTTCCCCCTCCGCCCCCACCAAGGCTCTTCCCGTTTTGCTTCAAGAGTCGGGAAAGGGGATTTCACAATGGGTTTTTTTAAAGGCTGCTACATGCGGCTTTTCCCTCTTGGGACTTTTCTATGGGATACCTTAAAAAATTTTTTAATTTCAGTCAATGGCGTCTACTCTTCCCGCCCCTTTTCCTGTCCAAAAATCAATCCCCGGGGCCCTTAGATTCCCCTTTACCAAAAAGAGACTTTTTTAAAGGGGGGGGGTCATAGGTCTCCCATCCAGCCCCCGACCCCAAACTCTCATGCTTACTTCAAAAGGGTTTTAAGGCAGCACAATGGGTTTTCAAGTTTCTGACCCTGCTGGCTTCCCATCTTGGGGCTTTTCATACATAATTAAAAGTTATTTTTTAAAAAAAAAAGTCAAGGCTTTACTCTTACCAGCCCTTTTTTTTTGTCAAAAGTCAACAAACGGACTCCCATTGAGATTCCCCGGGGCACCCATAAGCTTTTTAAAGGGGGGCTCTCAGAGTTTTCCCTCCAGCCCCCTGACCAAAAGGGGGCCCCCCTGCTTGCTTCAAGGTCTGTCAAAGGCAAGCACAATGGGGGGTTTCAATGGCTGCTGACATGCTGGCTTCCCCCCCCTGTGGGGGCCTTTTATGGGTACATTTGTAAAAGGGGGTTTTTTTAAAAAAAAGTCAATGGGTTTTACTCTTTTTACCCTTTTCCCTTTTAAAAGTCAATGCAGCCAAACTCCCCTTGAGTTCCCAAACCCTAAAAATTCCCCTTGGGGGGCTCTCATGAGGGGGCCCCATCCCCCCTGCCAAGGTTCCCCTGCTTAGCTTTAAAAGCGGGCAAGGGGTGCACAAAGGGGTTTTTAATGGGTGTGACATTCTGGCTTCCCTTTGGGGCCTTTTTTATAGGCATACATTTTTTTAAAAATTTTTTTTAAAATTTTTGCAATGGCTTTTCCCCTTCCAGCCCCTTTGGGCCCGTCAAAAGTCAAAGGGAGCCACGGGCCCCCTTTGGGAAACCCATAGAGATTTTTATGGGGGCCTTTTCATTAGGGTCTCCCATCCAGCCCCCCGACCAAGGGTCTCATTTTTTTAGCTTTAAAAGCTGTCAAGGGGTCACAATTGGGGTTTTTTTAAAAAACTGTGACAAGCTGGCTTTTCCCCTCTTGGG